>JABXWE010012212.1:0-16409 GCA_014611495.1 Limonius californicus
GCTTTCATTGATCATTGACAACCTTGTCGTCACACTGCCGGGCATCGGCCTCTTTTCTGCCATGTGTTTCTCCTCAGCGCTAAGGTAGAAACACGGGGGACCTACAGTTTAACGTGGAATCCGAACGACAGAAACTCCAGAGAAGGTTTTCAGCATTAATATCCCACGGTTGCAAGCCGAATTGGGAAATTGTGTATGGTGGGTTGCAGACAAGATATTTATAAATCTGCATAGTACTTCTTAAGTTTCGAACCCAACCCATAATCGAATTTTTACTCAGATAGCGAGCGCTCTATCAACTGAGCTACCACCACACTTTCTTGCTTTACTTCGTAAAATTGAAAATTCATTTAAGGTATATTTCGTATGACAAGTAGATACATCAAATTCTAGATAAAACACAAATACAAACAAATACAGAGTATAAATAAAATTTAAAGTATAACACAAGGTATAAATAAAATGTATATATGTAAAATAATCATAAATTATTCAGTCACTACTAAAGTCTTATAAATTTGGTATTAATGTCATAACTCTATTACTAGAGTTGACGGCCACGTTACTGCATTCTCATTTGCTTCGTGAATGTTGCGTATTGAGCCGTAGAACTTTCGTACTGGACATTCTAATGCAATGTGTTGTAGCATCTGGGTTGGATGGCTGCAGTCGCAGTTAGGTTCTTCGGATATACCCCATTTGTGTTTCAAATACTCGCATCTGCCATGGCTAGTCCGCACACGGTTTAGCGCGGACCATGTGTTTCTTGGTAGGTTGACTCCGACTGGTTGAATTGTGGGATCCGTTATTAAGTGCAAGGTGTCAGGGTTTAAAGCAGTCCATTCGTTCATCCAGGATGTCTTCAACTGAAAGTTTTCTTGTACGAGTGTCTCAGCTAATGTTCATGCGGGCTTCCTGGATCTTAGCCTCTGCGTGCTGCTTCGTACAGTCTTGATGAATGGGCAACTGTGGGTTGTTGCAGTATTTCATCCACTCGTTTTTCAGAGCGACCTTCCTTTGTAGCTGAGGGGGAGGGATGTTGGACTGTACTGGTAACCACTGAAGAGGTGTGGATTTGATCATGTCAGAAACTGTCCTCATCCTATAGTTCAGTAGGTCAACTCTGCTGGTATGTGCACTGTTATGCCAAATCGGGCTGCATTATTCTGCTACTGAATATACCAGTGTTAATGTTCTGAGGACCGTTGCATTAGCTCCCCAGCCTGTTCCTGAGAGTTTATGCAAAATATTATTGCGCCTCTTCATTTTTGCGGCTGTTCTGGTAAGGTGTTCCTTGTACGTAAGGAAGCGGTTGAGTGTTATTCCCAAACACTTAGGGCACTGCTGTACTTTAAACTGTACTCGGGGGATATAGTTGGCCTGTATGTTATTCAAATTTAAACAGGATATCTCTGTTTTTCGTATATTTGGTCTGAGGCGCCATGTATTTATCCAGTTTTATCAGATCCTCCGTTAGGATGGTCTCTGATGATTCGAAGTCTTTGGATTGGGAGGCCAGTGCTATGTCATCAGCATATATAAACTTTCTTGCCGTGGTGTTTGGTAGGTCCGCTGTGTAAATATTGAAGAGTAGAGGTGCGAGGACTGAGCCTTGTGGGAGTCCATCGTTCAGTCTAAAGCACTTGCTTACTTGTCCGTTTAAGTGTACCTCAAACAGTCTATTGCGAAGCATGTTGTTAAGCAGGATAGCCATAGTTTTATAGGCAATGGCTTTAATAAATTTAAGAATCATACCTTGACGCCATATTATGTGGTATGCAAAAGTTAAATCGACAAATACTGCTGTTTTCTTATGGGCTCGGAAACCTTCTTATATATGCGTCGTCAGCGCCATCACCTGGTCGCAGCAGCAACGATTGGGGCGAAAGACTGCCTGTTCAACAGGCACATGCTGTAGAGCTCTTGTTGAGATTCTGTTATACACGAGTCGCTCAAGTAGTTTGTAAGAAATGCTCAGAAGTGCAATTGGCCGGTAGTCTTCTGGGTGTCCGCCATCTTTCCGGGGTTTGAGTATTGCTACTATTTTACTTCTCTTAAACAATTTGGGTAGTCTTCCAGTTTGTAAAATGCTGGAATAGAATTTTGTTAACCATGCGGTTATATTGGGGTCTGAATGTTTAAGGAATGCTGGATATATACCGTCTTCATCAACTGCTTTTCCGAGTTTTATTTCTCTGATTGCTGCAGTTACTTCGTGTTGCGTGAATTCCTTGGGTTCATGGTCTGGTGTTTCAAGATGAAGTCTTTCTTTCAATTCAGTTTTTATCTGTCTTGTTTCCGGTTTGGCTTCTTCAGCCGGTTTCCTTTTTTAAGTTTAAAGTTATACGTAAGTATAATAAATATTTTTGAGGACATTCTTTTTAATTTTGAAGATGTTGTTATGCTTTGTTAGAGATATACATCCTACCAATTTTATGTATAACACACAATCTAATGCTAATGCAATAGCCTTCGGTATTATAGAATAATACGCGGGGTGTTATACATATCAGGGGTGGGGATGGTTCAGTGGTAGAGAAGCCAAGTTTTGGATGTAATAGTCCAAACGCTTCCCGGTTCGAATCTCTCCAGGGTCGGAAATGTTTCTAATTCCCTGGGTGATCGGTATTGGGTCCCGCTATCCATTTTCTATAGGTGATCAAAGTAATGGCACTCCTCATATTGCGGTGGTATTAGAGGAGTAACAAGACCATAAACAAAAACCTTCACACACAACAGGCAAGCCAAGCCGGGTATCGCACCAACATGGTAACCCACATCGCCTCGATACTGCGCAAGCGGTACAAACGAGGATCATGATAATGACGATGATGATGATGATGTGTTCTACATACCAAAATTGATAAATATTGCAGTTTGTATTAGGAATTAATCTTGTGATATCTTTTGCACAAAACTACATGAGGATCAAGTAACACATTGTGTATTTCTATGTAGGGTGACAATAATGCGGTTTTGTTTCCTAATGTCTTTATTATAGCAGCTTGGAGAAAATTTTAAATACAAAGTTATTTGTTTGATTACTGTGTGTACCTTAAAATTATTGCTGATAGGGTGTTCTGTTTCAGTGGGATAATAGAAACTTTTTTATTTTATATAGAACATCCTGTATATTATTACATTAATGATTTATTATTTTTTATCTTTACAACGATATAGGTTGAATAGCAGAGCACTGCGGACGCCGGTCATACGGTATTGGTAGTTCAGCACTATCCGCGCTGGTCAGTATTTGGATGGATGGACCAATATAGTGGTATATGCAACCGGCCGTGCTTCGGAGGGTACGTAAAACCGTCGGTCCCTGTTGTCATACGAACATCTTTGACAGTCGTAAACAATGTAGTGGAACTTCTCTTCTGTGCTCGACGGGTTAGGCTAGCCTCCTGCCCGGCATATAGGGCTTATAGAACCTACTTCATTCATTCATCAGAAGAAGAAAAACGATATAGAGTATCCGTAATGTTTTCGGAAATAATTAACCTTTTTTTAAGTTCTGAAGTCTTTAATAGTTAGTATCTATAGAACGGCTTATGATTTGACAATATTATTTTGTAGTTTACACGAACGCATTTTCAGATAGGTGTTGTACTGTTTGGAATTTAAATATCATATATTGGATGTTCCCAATGTACAACCACATTCAATAAAATTCCACTCTTAATATTTCATTGTTTTTAGTGGAACATTCTGTAGATTTTTATATTGTCGAGCTTGTCGTTTAATGACCCTTAAAAATATGTGTGGTTTTATACGACTTGCGTTTTTCGTTTTGAAAGTATTTAGAAATTATTAAAAAGCTAATAGAAAAAAAAACAGAAAAGTTGGTAATCAGACGTAATTTTACTTAGTTTTAAAAAATAGATTGATGAATGTAGGATTTTACAGAAGTTGAGTTATTTACGGACTATAAACTACAAATATTTTTATGTTTTGCCACGCTTTTTAGAACAAAAACGAAATCATCATCATCATCATCATCATCTGACATGGAGCTGACTCGAAGGTCACTCCTGGATACGCCAGGCCTACCCCATGCCAGTAGGTAAACAAAAATCAATGAATTGACGATTCGTTAAAAAATTGCTAACTATCAACAAACTTGTTGTGTTATTGGCTGTTTGATTGTAAATTTAGTTTTTCAAGTGCGTGTAATATGAATTTTTCAAAAGATGAAATATTTGATATGGTGTTTATACTGGGGGAGTGCCAAAGAAAGAAATTGCAAATGGACCCATCAACAAATCGCATACGCTAATTTCTTTACTTATGACCTTTTCACCGACGAAGCAACTTTTCCAAAATATAGGGATGTGAATCGCCACAACTTCCACGAATATTCATCGGAAAATCCGTCATTTGTAAGAGAAGTGGATAATCAACGTCGATGGTCCTTAATTGTTTGGGGACAAATACCTCCTTAAAAGTATATTCCTTTATTAAATAATATTTTTATCAACAAAAATGTTGAATTAACAAATCGAATTGAGTTGATTCAATTATTCGAACATTGCATTCATCAAAATTATTTTATTTTTAATGATCAAATTTATCTTCAGAAAAACGGTTTACCAATGGGAAGTGCAATTTCACCACTTTTAGTTATACGAGGTGGTATTGATAAGTACCTACTTAGCCTACCATATAAAACGCCACAATATTTTAAAACTAAATATTATTTATTCAACATAATCTCCTTTAAGACTTATACATTTAGCAGAACGTCCATAAAGTAATTCTAAGCCATTAAAAAAAATCCTTGTGTTGGTCTGCAAACCACTCCTCAACGGCACATATTACTTCGTCATTTGTCAAAATCTTGTACCTTTCAAATGTTTGAGGTTTGGGAACAAATAATAGTCTGATGGTGCTAAATCCGGAGAATAGGCCCGGTGGTCAACCAATTTCATCAATTTTTTGCAGTGCAATCAACGACTTCTGAGCAGGAGCGTTGTCTGGCAAAAAGAGTACTCCTCCGGTAAGTTTTCCGCCGTGTTTTGCCACAATTTACTTACGCAATTTAGTTAGCAACTCAGTATAATATGCTCCCGTGATAGTTCCGAATAATCTATCAGAATTATCCCATCTTTATCCCAGAAAACTGAAGCAAGAACCAAAATGCTTCCACTGTTTGGATTGCTCTTTAGTCTCTGGGTCATAGTGATGGATCCACGTTTCGTCCATAGTAACAAGCCGATCCAAACCGTTTGAGGAATCTTCTGCAAAATGGCGGCAGATTTCCTTTGACGTTGTCAATCCAACGCGCTTCTGATCAATGTTCAAGCACCTTGGAATCCACATGGCCGAAAGCTTTCTCATATCCAAGTCGTGATGAATGATGTGAAACATACGTTCATGGGAAATGTGCAATGCGTCTGCAATATTCTTAATCCCAATACGTAGATTTTCTAAAATCATATCATGGACAGAATCAATGTTTTCCGGAGTGGTCACAGAAGTTGGTCTTCCAGGGCCGTGCTCATCTTTCCCATCTGATCTTCCTCTTTTATATTCCGCAACTTAGTTTTTAATAGTAATACGCTCATGCAAATGCATACACCGAGAAAATCTAACTAGGTTAAATACTTATTATAACACAATCATGCGTTAACATCAAATTTTGTGATGATAAACGTAAATTCGATATACCCGAGGTCTTTCAAATTCACACAAATACACCTTTAACGAATAAGCAAATGGAGCATATAAATTCCCCGCTATTGGAAGTTTTGGAATAGAAAAACAGAGTTAAGTCCGAAATCAAAATCCAGTGTAGCTATAAATGTTGACAATATTAAATGCTTTTCAAAATTACATGTAAGATGTTGAAATACATATAAAGCACAAACAGTAATTAAATCCTGTTGAAATTGAGTCTATTACAGCAGAGTCTCGCTAATCCGGACTTGATGGGACCGGACCCCGTCCGGAATCGGGCGTACATGAACTGCGACGATATTAATCCTTTAATGAGGGGTAGCCCGACTTAAGATGAAATGGACACATGAACTGCGACGGTAGCTCTCAGGTAGGGCACATGAACTGCGACGGTATTATCTAATTGTAATCCTCCTTATCTCGCGGCCGATGAACCGATTTTTGTACTACTAAATTTGCTTAATGTTATAAACGAAACCTTTATTTGTAATAGAAGAATATTTTGTAAGTTTAGAAAAATATGTAATGCTTTTAAGAAAAAGAACTATATTTCAATAAGTTACAAAATAATACATACAGTTAGATATACAAATATTAGCACAATAATTATTATTTATTATCATTTTACGTCAGTTTCTTATCAAACAAATATCTAAAGGTACATTACAAATTATTGGTAAATGATACACACTTTAAAAAATGAAATCTTTATTTTTTTAGTAATCGTGGAGTTGCCAAAGGCAACTCCAAGATTCCCATCCCACCCAGCTTACCCTGGCTCAACACATTTCGTGCTATTCACAGGTCTAACATGCCCCACCCTTGAAAAACCCCATGCCCCAGACACCACAAACACTCTGGGAAAGTGCAGTGCTCAGGATTCGAACCTGAGCGACTTTAGTAGAATAACTCCGAAGCCAAGCGCTGCGGCCATTACTCTACCGCGGTCCCCTAAAATAAAATCTTAACCGCGGATTTTAGCTGTATTCTTCTAACTTCTTGCTTATTAACTCCATTCGTTTTTTCACTTGACAATTGCGAATCTCCCGTTTTCCGTGCAAACTCTGTGTTGCAATATAGGTGGTCGTTTGGAATCTACCCAAAACTTCTTAGAATTGAAATATATGTGGATGTTTAATATGATAATATGATTGTGCACTAATTCGGAATCAACTTTAAAATGTTTGTATAACAAGTTTTATATGGGCAAAACTATTAAAATCGTTCTTTTTATCTTAAAAATGACTTTCTCAGTCTCAATACGACAATGTAGACCTACTTTTTTAACCTACGAATTGATTTAATATAAAAAACAAAACATTTTATTGATTGAAATTCAAAGTTTACTGATTGTACGGTACTAAAGAAAACTACAGTACATAAATAGCTATAAATAGTCCACTGAAGACATTTGTATTGTTATAATTGTATACAGTATAATAGCCCTAGTTAATTTACAGGTTGTGAAAACGTGACATAATAGTTATTTACGTTACAAGTCCGGGAAGTGATTTATTACGGTACGAGTTAGATGTTTATAGACGACGCGACGAAGGAGCCGAGTCAAGAATATCTAAACGAGTACCGTAATAATAACTTTATAGACGTATATCGTACTACGTTTTATTTCATGCTGTTAACGATTTTAAATAAAAACAAAATTAAAATTTTAAATATCATATTTGACGACAGGCAACGTAATCACTTTATTAAAAAATAAATAGTTATTTTCGGATACGTTCCTATGTGACTTTGATTATTTAACAGAAACAAAAGGATGAATCAGTCCGGTAAAGTAACATTACAGTACCTGGTACCGTAATGTGCCATTTCCCGGACTCAAATTAGTACAGTAAAGTCTACTTTACGGTACAGTATGAAATAAATACAGTTTAAAGCACAGTAGTTTATAAATTTGACGTCGACTTGCTTTTTTAGGTCTGACCGAATTAACCCGGTGTCCGGACTAGCGGGCTCCGGACTAGCGGAGTCTGGATTAGCGAGATTCTACTGTATTATTGTTAAAACAAATATATAGTTTTCTGTCTGAACGAAACTCTGAAAAATTATGAGTGTTTTTGGTTTTCTTTGCTTGCTTCAAGTTGATTGGAAACCTGTATAAGAAAAGCATAAATAGAATTTTATTTTTGATTAAATGCCATTAACTATAAGTAAAAAAACCAGAAATATAGTTTTCTTTCTGAACAAAACTGTAAAACATTATTGTTATTATGGTTTCCTAAACTTCAGGTTGCTTGGAAACCCTGTATATGAAAAGTGTAAATAGTATTTTATTTTTGATAACACATCATTAACAATAAGTAATAAAAAAACAAAAATACAGTTTTCTTTCTAAGCAAAACTCTAAAAAGTTATTTGCTTTCGTATACATCAGGTTGCTGGGAAACCTTGTATATGAAAATGCATTCATGAAATACGACAAAGTCTTTTTTCGGTTTTTTTTTGTGCTTTAATTTTTAGTAACGTTCACATACGGACAAACCTGATTTTCGTTAAACGATGCAAAATAAAAACAGTCTTTTAATTAAATTGTCACTCTTTGAAATTGGTAATTAAACGGATAGGGCGTATTAGAGTGCTTTTAATTATTTATAGCTTATTACAGCAGGTGCAAGGGGCTGTTTTGTAGTGAATGAAAAGTATCTGTGGTGTTATTTTAGGGTGTATTAAAAGGTGAATTACGTGGGTTGTAAATCTGTGTACAAAAGAGGGTTGGTATTTCTAAATTTGAACAATAGCAATAAAACATGGACCTGCTAGGCTCAAGGGCTGTTGTAAACATTTGGCCCATACCAGCACATCTTCATCAAGAGGGTGTTTCGTGGACACTAGAGACCGTGAACGGAATTCCAAGTAGTCCCTCCTGCTAAGTTTTTGCAGTTTTAACAATTGCTGCACAAATAGACTTATTAACTCTGAGTCGGGCTTTATTTTTGTTCGCCAATTAAAATATCTGTTTGCATATCCCTTCTGCAAAGTTAAATAAAAGTGATTTTAACTCGGTAAGGGGTGTTTTGACCTGTTTGCTCTCTCGTCAAGGTAGAAGTATTCCAGCTAATGTTGGTAACGAACTGAGTTGAGACAAAACAAATGTAATAACTCGTTTATACCCCGCCGCTGTAATGTGTGCTATTGAACATATAACTGCGGCACACGGCCAACTGGATCTTTTTAATTAATGCCGTACAGATCCTGAATTTAAATTTTCCTGTTACATTCGGTGGGAGACAAACGTGAAAATTTAATGAATTAGTTTTCCGACCAATTCCAATTTATGACACTCTTTTAACGTTCCGGTTTTTCTTTTCTAGCAATTTCAATAAATTAGCGTTGCCTTGATTAATGACTCCCCGAGTGGCACGGTTTAATTTTGAACCACTATTGTTCTATAATTTATCTTTTCTAAAGATATCGACGTAAATCGTATTTATTTCCATTTATCCTAATTAAACCATGATAAACTAAATTAGATCGTTATGGGGGGTAGTTTTACTGTTTTAGTAAGCGGTTTGCTTATATAGAGGTGTTACTACGTAACAATCCGGCAAATCAATCATAAACTCGGCTATTGTTGTGTAAGCTCACTGGTAAATTGAGCTTAAAGCTGAGCTGTATGGCATCAAGTTACAGCTTTATAAATCATAAAATAACCTTGAAAATCAGCGAGAGTTTATAGGTGTTTCAAGGTCTGCTGTTTATTGATTCATAATTCCTTCAAGCGCATTTTTTATTACCATTTGTGGTTATTAAGTAATCATGAAACGTTGGAATATTAGCGCGAAACTGTAATACATCATATCGTACTTCAGTAACATTCATGGCCATTGAAATTAGGACAATTAGGCCATTCTACATATGTTTCAATCTTGTTTGAATAACAAACACGCATCTTATATTCGGTCCCAGGTTCTTTTAAGACTAATAAGAACACTGACAGGCAACTGAATGGAAACGGATACTTTACTTATCGTAAATATTTAGTAACATGTTAATAGACAAAATATAGTAGTAACAACCTATTTTATTGTGCCAGCTAATCTATTACCCGCGTTAGTTCAAATAAACACAAACGCTAAACTATAATATAAGCTACTCACATAACCAAAGTTACCCAAAAGATATCAAAAGTTAACCTCTCAAAAATAGAAGGTCGCCATTAGTCAACCAACTGTTCACCTGTATATTAACTGTCACAAATTAGTTAACCATAGAGCAACCTTAAGGCATCCTCAAGGTCGCTAAAAGGTTAACCATAAAAGATATCTAGAAATTAATCTTGAAATTCATCTTTTGCTTAACCGTAAAAGATATCCAGAAGGTAACCTTGGAAGTCAGCTTTTGTGCACCTTCTTGACATACTCAAAAGTTAACCTTGATAGTGCACTTTTGGGCATCTCCCCAACATACCCAAAAGCTATGCTCTGTGATTAACCGTTACATCATCCCAAGAAGGTTATGGTTGAAGGATAACCGTTTTGACGGTAAAGAAGTGAACTGAAAAACATAACTAACAGTTAACTGCTCATTCTGTCAAAAAACACCCTTTAAGTGTATCTGTAAGGCAAGCCTAGATTCTATCCAAAGAATACTTTGCAATTTCAATTAAGATAATCATGTTATTTCTTATAGAACGAGTAAAAAATTGAATTCCAAGCAACTGCTATTTCTTATTAGACAAGTATTTTAAATATGTTTGTGGCAAGCAAATGAATCATTTCAAGTTTTTAAACGTAAATTGTAATAAATATACTTGTGAGATTTTCATTAGATTTATGCTGCCCTTTTAAAGACATCTTCCGCTCACCAACTAACTTGTGAAAGATAATATAGAAAAATAACTATACCAAAAAATATTAACCAACCAATGCAATCTGGTATTTACCATCATCATCGTCAACCATCCGTTCTAAATTGTTAAGTTCTTTTGAAATTTGCCGCTCTATATGAATTAATTTCTTAATTTGATTGCCGCTTCGTAGAAATTAATAACGTTATTTTAATTGCAGTCTTATTTTGGGTTACCGTTTCGCTATGTTGCATCTTTCTAAGTTTGACTTATGTTGACAGTTCCTTTTGTGTCGAAATTGCCGAATGTTGTTTTTCCCACGCGTGACCTTAAGCACTTC
The DNA here is from genome assembly GCA_014611495.1 of Limonius californicus. Taxonomy (NCBI): domain Eukaryota; kingdom Metazoa; phylum Arthropoda; class Insecta; order Coleoptera; family Elateridae; genus Limonius; species Limonius californicus. Next base: position 10,827 of record JABXWE010012212.1, read on the forward strand.
CGTCCCTTATTCTAGAACTTTTACATAACATTACGAAATATGGTGCAATCTTTTTGGGGGAAGTGCAGATTCCCGTTGCGAGAGCAGGCAGTCAGCCTTAGACCTTCACTGATCTCCGGTCGCTCGATCCCATCCGCGGGAACCGTAATTACGTTAAGTGCTGCAGGGGCGGCTTTTGGGTTTTTTTTCGAGGGGTTTCCATTGTGTGAATTTGGTCTCGCTGTTTTACCAAGGGGTACGAACAGACCATCGACTACTGTCGGATAAAGAAAAAAACACTGGATTCAATCCCGGTAAAGGCAATTCTTTGTGAATTGGCCGATCGCCGTTCGGCGGATTAATTTCGAAGCCCAGCGCCTGTCCCTTTGCTGTTACTGTCGTTCAACGTATTTTCCTCCATCTGTAATCGCCCTTACATTGTGCCTATCTTGTTCTAATCCATTCATCGGAAGTTAAGGTAAAAATAGACTAGTTTTTTTTTTGTATCTGGTGAAAAGAAACTTACGAGCGACTTGCAAAATTTGACCTAATTAAACTTTGTTTTGTTGGAACAAAAAGCGACCTTCAGTCGCAGATTGTTTTTATTTGCACTAATATTTGTAAAAAGTAATTTCGTTTATATCGTATAATGCCTGTAACCCTGACGCCTTTGGCCACGCACGTATTTGAATAAAGTAAATATCGTGCGCCAAAGGCGGCGAGTTTCGTTTTCCGAACGTTCGAGTATTTGTTATAAAACTATAAAAACACTGCTGATTGTCCTTTTTTTTTGTAGTCATTTCCTGTATCGCCATTTTAATTATTTCATTATATGTGTTTTAAAATCTACTGCTTCTTTATTACTGTGTACTCTGTATTTGTTTGTGTACGAATTTTGCAAGCTTAAATATATAGGAGGAGGCACAATAAAGGTGAGTTCCATTCCCGTAAGCTGTTGGGTTTTCGGCCTTCCACGAGGACCTACAATCAGCTGGATTTGGAAGGTGGCGCCCACAAATTTTGACTTACCCTGTACACAACTAAAGATTTCCTCCCGTAAGGGATTTTCACGAACTCCCACTACTCCTCTGAGCTAAGCTGTAGGCCTTTTTCCATCTATCTGGTTACGGGTCGTCGGAAAAGTACCATTGGCCCGTAACAAAATCCACTGCTGGATATAGGCCTCCTCTGAACTTTTCACCTCTCTCTATTTTGCGCAGCCTGTAGCCAGTTGGTGGAGGTACACTTTATGTCATCCGACCAGCGTGTTGTTCGTCTGCCTCTGCTGCGTTTATCTGTTCTGGGTCTCCATTCTAGAAGTTTACGTGTCCATCTAGCTTTCCTTATTCTGGCCATATGCCCTGCCCAGCTCCACTTCATTTTAGCGATATGATTTACAACATCTGTTACACCTGTCCTACCTCTCAGTTCTTCTTGTCTGATCCTGTCGCGTAGTGTGACTCCTAGCATTGACTTTTCCGTACGTCTTTGGGTCACTCTTCGTAAGCGTTAATGTTAACGCTTTAATCCGGTATTACATTGGAACTATTTGACCTAACAATTTTAAACAACATTCATTTTATGTAGGATAAATTATAATTTTTAAATAAATTTCTATTAATTGATATAAATTTGGTAAAAATTATAAAAAACAAAATCGCCTAGAGAAAGTTTTAAAACACCCCTAAACCTATCGACAGACAAATATTTAGTAATTGGACTTGCTTTATAAAGTTTTAGGAAAATGTATAACTTAAATTAAATTTTAACACAATGGGGTAAATCTTCTTCTCATTCTTATTAAGTAGGCTATAATCCTGTTTAAAAACCAACTTAAAATGTCTATTATGTTTCTTCAGAAAAAATCAATTTAACAAAAACATTCCAAAATTATTAAATGCAAAATTGCATGAATTACATCAAATATAAGAAGGGATACGAAACTTTCGATGTACATGTAACTGAAATTATAAAATAAGTCATAACATACCAATGGGTTATTATATTAATGGGCACCGATCCAACCTAAACCAGTAATGACGGTGTGTCACCAGCATAAACAGATCTTCTAGTTGCATTTCCGACGTTGTTACCACCAACCAACAAGAGCTTAACCTAAAAATTACAACTGGCCGTTCTTATCACATTAAAATATTCAATTAAATTTAATGATGTAAAAGAAACACTTATCGTAATAATTATTGGAAAAGATGCACACACTAAATATCGGACTATAACTGAACATTGATGCTACTTTTTTAAGAGTATGACCATTTCCCATGCTTTTCAAATATTAATGGCTTAAGAAAGAAACCCCCGGGAGATACAGCGCATGTATTAGGCCGTCCAACCGTCCATCCCTTAATAGTTTACGTTGTGCACCGTTCCATATTCATGTTGTAATATTTATTGAGATTTTATTTATAAAATAGAAAAGCTATCACTTATATGTTAAATTTTGTTGTTAAACCCACAATAGTAAATAATCGTAATGTCATTGCTAATCCCTTATTTAACTTATCCTCTTCATAATGCTTAAAGTAAATTCCGTTCTACTCGCAGACAACGTAAGTGCCTATTACTAATCTATAAGAATTCTAGAATGTTTTTAGATATTTTCAAATTTCCTTTCTTGCTTTTAGATTGTGGATTTATTGGAACAAATGCTACAAGAATTTACCGGTCAGCTTTTACTTAAGAAACGATTATCTCCATAGTTAGCATTATGGTAGCTCAAAAGGCTGTATTTTACTAGCACGTTAGTGATTTTTTGTATTATGGGCTCATGAACCTATTTTGTTACTCATTTCTATAAGTAAGTAATTGAAAATAAACAATAATGAAATTACATTTATGATCAGGTTGTAAATAATTTTCTTACCAATTACAGGCCAATAAGATATTCGGTCAGTAGCTAAAATGACTAGTAATTTCAAATCCAATTGCAATACAGTGTGTCTCAAAACGTAGCGGCCATATTTCAAGGATGAATTCCGGAGCTTATTTAGAGTCGAAACGTCCATATAAACATATGTCCTAAACGTAACCGTTAACGAGTTATTGTTTATTTCATAATTTATGTAGCTAAAATTTTAGTTCTAAAGATTTCTGAAATACTGATCTAGTTGCCATGATCGCGTCTTTTGTTTGATAACATTTGAACATCGTTTTTAAGAAATTATTGTTTGTAACTTGTCAGTTTATTACTGTGATACTGAAGTTATTAGTTTCTTCTTTATATCCTTATTCCCATCGTAATTCACAAGTGATTCACAATGCCAATGTGATTTTCAAATGAACAATATGCAGATATTCATTATGTTTACGGTCTGTGTGCTCGAAATGCTTTAGCAGCACAACAAGCATAAGATATCCCAAGAGAAAACTGCACGCGTAGGCACGCAGTTTTCTTTAATTCACATCGTCAGCTGAGGGCACATGGCACTTTCAATGCAAAACATGCAGTCGGCCAAGGAGTTGTCCATAGACCCATAAACGATGATGAACAACTTCTTGATTGATTACAAGAAGATCCGTCTTTAAGTGTGCGAAGAATTGCATTACGTACTGAAATATGTAGAAACCAGGTTGTGGAGAACAATAAGAAGTGCTCGCTTACATCCATATCATTGTCAAAGAGTTCAGGCTCTAGGCAACGATTTTGAAGCTCGTTTAAGATTTTGTAATTGGGTGCAAAATAATCAAAACCTACAGCATATTGCATGGACCGATGAAACTTCTTTCACTCGAGATAGTATCAATAATTATGTTAATTTCCATGAATGGGCTGCAGAAAATCCTCATTTAAGAAGACGCTCGCATTTTCAACATAGATGTAGTGTTAATATGATAGCTGGTATTCTTAATGATCGTCTGATTAGACCATTTCAATTACTACGCCGTTTGAATGGTGCGAATTACGAATATTTTCTAGAAAACTATTTACCCTTATTACTGGAAGATGTGCCATTAAATATTAGACGTGCAATGCGGTATCAGCACGATGGGGCACCAGCATATCAATGTTTTCGTGGTAGAGCTTGGCTTAACGCACATGTTCCGGGAAGATAAATTGGAGTAGAAGGTCCTGTAGCATGGCCACCGCATTCGCCGGACCTGACTCCATTAGATTTTTATCATTGGGGTCACATGAAACAGATTGTTTATGCAACTGAAGTGCACACAGTAGAAGAATTACGCCAAAGGATACAGCAGGCTGCCGATATTATTAGGAATAACCTAGCAACCATATTAAGAATTTAGCGATCTCTTCTGCCGCGTGCGGCTTTGTGTATCGAACACAATGAAGATAATTTTGATCATTTCTTGTAAATCTAGTAATAAAAATGTATTAAAGAAAGATTTATTTCATAAAATTCGTTGATCTAAAATTTTAGCCACATCAATGATGAAATAAACAGTAACTCGTTAACGGTTACGTTTATGATATATGTCTATATGGACTTTTCGACTCTAAATAAGTTCAGGAATTCATTTTTGATATTACCGGTAATATTAAAGATGAATTCCAGAACTTATTATAGATATTCACAGCAGTATGTGCTACTATTATCAACTTACTATGGTTGTCTTTTAGTAGGGATTTACATATCTTTTTGTTAACTTTCTCAACCTGTTAGAGAACATGTAACCGAAAACTAACCACTATAGGTCGTTTTAAAGATATGCAACTATAATGTGCACTTGTCTGCAAAAGTCAACCTTTTTGGTTGCGAAAAAGTTAACTATTTAGAATAACGATTTCTCAATTTTAAGTTGAACGTAACGGATACTGTAGTTTTGATAACCACTTCGGATGCATAAAGAATGCCTTTAAGTTACCCCGCGTAGGTCATCTGTCCAGGTTAAGAAATAATTACTTTTTGGATAGTTAAGGTTAACTTTGGTTACGTGGGGCAGTTTTATTCTTTTGTAACAGTTTGTTAAATTAAGACATTATAAAAACAATCTTCTTGCATCAGTGATCTTGCAACAATATGCAAGAATGACTCTTATTAGAATTCGATTTGTTAGTTTACCCAAAATGCTTCACTCCTTAATATAACATCGCTTAGTTAAAATATCAATAATAGTATGATTACCACCTGTTTATTCACATATTTTATGTGACGTTGATGTAACGTAATATGCAATTCTTCTATCATTGGAAATACGGCTGGCAGTTTATAATTATTTACTGAATAGGGAATATTATGCAGCCAAAAACATCAAAATTTTGGTTTAAAAAATGAAAATGCACTTCATATATCTTCAAAAATTAAATATATTTCGACTTTACATTAGTCTTCATCAGTAATAAAATAATTAACTTAATTCTATTCCTGTAACAAAATTAGATTTAGGTTAGTAAGAGAACCAATCTCCCAAATAAATGCAAAATCTCACCTTGAATAAATGAAAAATGTATTCTTAGACGTGTAATAACACACATATGTTTATTTGGAACTACATCCCGTTGAATACTTAATTTTATTTATTTTATAGTATAAAACTTTGTAATTTATCAATATGGCGTTGCAATATATTTGCATCTGCTAAATTTTATTTAACGCGCAAGTCAAATTGAGAGAAGGAGAAAACATT
>JABXWE010012213.1:0-11223 GCA_014611495.1 Limonius californicus
TAGAAGAAGTCGGTAGATTACTTAAACAGTTAAAAGCAAAAAAAACACCAGGCCCTGACTTAACACCACCTTACATCTATAAAGCGTGCTACGAAATATTTAAAGAACCTTTAGCTATATTGTTTAATTTGTCATTAAAAACAAGTACTTTTCCGGAAAAATGGAAAATTGCCCAAGTAACTCCGATACATAAATCTGGTAGTAAATGCGATGTTGAAAATTATAGATCCGTGTCAATATTATCAGTACCAGCCAAAATTTTTGAAAAACTTATTTATCAAAAATTGTGGTATCATTTGAAAAATTGGATATCCTTTGATCAACACGGATTTATGAGAGGACGATCTATTGATACCAATCTGATAGCATTTGTTGATTTCGTTAGTGAAACTCTGGATAAGGGGGAGCAAACAGATGTTATTTATACAGATTTTGCTAAGGCTTTTGACAAAGTTGATCATGACATTCTTCTACAGAAATTGCATCTATGTGGGTGTAGTCTAAATTTAATACAGTTTTTTGGATCGTATCTGCAGAATAGATTTTAGTTCGTGAAACTAAATGGATTTCTATCTGAAAAATACATAGCACCATCTGGCGTACCGCAGGGTAGTAATTTAGGACCCTTGTTATTTCTCATATTTATAAACGATTTGCCTGACTCGATAGAATACTCTAAAATTTTGCTATTTGCTGATGATTTGAAAATATTTAAAAAAATTAAAAATTCGGATGATTGCGACTTATTACAAAAAGATCTCGACTCAGTTGTAAATTGGAGTTTAAATAATCATCTTTATTTCAACGTCAGCAAGTGCAAAATTATGACATTTTCTTTGAGAATTAATTATATTTTTTCAGAATATAAAATTAATCAAGAAGATTTAAAACGCGTACACAATAATCGAGACTTAGGGGTGTTATTTACTTCTAATTTGAAATGGGAAACTCATATAGATCACATTGTAAATATGTCACTTAAAAATCTAGGGTTTTTAATGAGAAATACGTATGAATTTAACACCACAAAATCAATTCAAATACTTTATAATTCGATATTAAGATCAAAATTAGAATTTGCTAGCAGGGTATGGAATCCTGGTACCACGCAAAATCAAAATAAAATTGAAACGGTTCAAAATAAATTTTTGAAGTACATTTATTATAAGCGCCATAAGCAATATCCACGATATGATGAGTATCATAATATTAGACGTGATTTCGAGATTCTCAAATTAAGTGAAAGACGTGAACTGTCGGCTGTGCTTTTCATCTATAAACTAATTAATAATAGAATCGATTGTCCTGTATTACTGCCAATGGTTAAACTTTATACTCCAGCTGTTAGATGCAGACCGCGTGATTTATTTTACTTGCCGTTTTGCAGAACTAACATTCGATCAAACTCTTCCATAGTAAAAATGCTGAATATAACTAATAGGGTGTTATTTAATACAGATATGAATATTTTTGATAGATCAGAAAATTCTATCAAAAAGGCTTTATTAAATATGTATAAGGAAAGGTAAAGTTAGATGTTGAAGGTGCTTGCAGTTCGTTCGTTTGTGTAAACTTTTCTTTTTTTTTTCATTTTATGTATGTATGCATGTAAGCAGGGTTGTAATTGGGCCTGCGCCCGTTTCTCCTGCGGATTAAATAAATAAATAAATAAATAAATGTATAAGCAAGTTGATCTTCTGTCAAAATATATGATTTAACTATTTAAACATTATGTTGAATTTTTAACTATCACAGCAATAAACATATATAGTTCACCTTTTTTTTAAATTTCCGAATTTGTTATAGAAATGATTTTAAAATTAATATCCATATATTAGCATGGCAGTTTAGCAATTTTTCCAACGGCAAGTAACTAATTATAAATAAAAATTTTGTAGTTTATCTGTATTTATGTAAGTAACAAATAAACAGAATGATTTATATAATACTAGTAAAACTGGAATACTCTGTATTTTTACTTGCCTCTAAGTGTTCTGTTCTTTATTGCAATACTGTAGATTATCCATGTTTCTCCATTTTTGTTATGAACCGTGCTATACCGTGTGCTGACTGTGAACACGCTCTATAGGGAAAATACATACGGTGGTGGAAATATATAATTTCCTGCTTCCCAAGTTTAAACACGTTAGGGGCGTAAATTATACATATAATACGTCTGCTTTGTGATGTAGTAGTAATAATTTAACATTTATTGAACACAATAAAGCGTTCGATTCAGTTGACATATGGGCGATACTACATGCGTTGTAAAACTGTAGAGTGAACTCAAGATATAGAGAACTCATTGAAAACATACACAAAGAAGCAACAAGTACCGCTAGACTATATACAGCAACGTAACAAATTAAATTATATAGAGGCATACGACAAAGTCGTTCACTATCGTCAAAAATATTCAATGTAGCATTAGAGAAAATTATTGAAACAACTCCAATGGGAGAAACATGGCATAAACATTGAAGGACAGAAACTAAACAATCTAAGATACGCAAATGATGTAATATTAATAACCGAAGACCCAAAAGCATTTGAAGAAATTATTGAAGATCTGAAAGAAAAATCTGAAGAAATGGGCTTGACAATCAATATGAATAAAACGGAGATAATGAAAAAATTAATCCAACATTACAGTACGTATATCTGGGACAAAACATCAGAAAGGACAAACAAATGCAAACAGCAGACCTGGATCAAAGAATTGCATTCGGTAGATTAAAACATATATTACTTAACAACAACGAAAGATATAAAACTTACATAAAAGTAAAAATCCTAAATCAATGCGGTTCCTATGTACGCTATAGAAACATGGGCGCTAACTAAGAAAACCATGAGCAAGCTACAAACTACCGAACTTCATATGAAAAGATTAATTTTAAACATTTCACTAAATGACACGAAATTAAGAGCATGGAGAAGAACACGCACCAAAATGGAAGATGTAAGGAATATCAGAAGCAAAGTGGCGCTGGGCAGGATACATCGCAGGGATGGAAAAAACGAAATGGACCCGGAAAACCACAGAATGGAAGTCCTGGGGATATAAAAGGAAACTTGGACGTCCTATACTACGATGGTACGACGACGTCTGTAAAATAACGGGAAGACAATGGATGACAGCAGCTCAAGACCGGAATAAGTGGAAAGAAATGGAGGAGACGCATATCCAATGTTGTATACGAACGCTGAATAGAGAGAAAGAGAGAGAGAGAGAACGCGAGAGAGGTAGAGAGAGAGAGAGAGAGAGAGATAGAGCGGCATGGCGCACTGGGCGAGGATCTATTTATGAGGCAAACTTCGGGAATTTTTCATTTTCAAACTGTTCATAAATATTTTTTTATGAAACACTTTTTATTACTATACATCCAACGTTTATAGTATTATGTTAATACAAACAGTACAATACATGTATTTTTGGTATCATAGGAAAACTATAATTAATTAAACAGCTATAGTACAATTTAAATTATTTTTTAAATCGCTTAAATGGGTTGAAGTTACAAAATAAAAGTTTTTCATAAATACATAATAAAAAATGTAGAATTTTGAGAATTCGAACTCCCGAAGTTCATCTTACAAAACTGATGCTCGCCCATTGCGCCACGCCGACGCTATGCACGCTATGCACGCTTTGCAGATTACTACACCGTATTTGAAAATTAAATCAATATGTTTCTAATTTATTCAGTAATTTGGTATTATAAAAATAAGAAGTAGATGTAAACTATGTATAATTAACGCCCCTTTCGTATACACCTTGATTTGAATACGCTTTTCCACTTGGTTAGCAGGAAATTAAAGAATTCCACAAACGCATGTATTTTCCTTTGGAGCGTATTCAAAGTCAGCACGCAGTAAACATGTGTTCTCTATATTAGCATTTTCCTAATTTGTTTATCTAATCTTTTACTTCAATGAAGCCTGTTGTGTATTAGTATGTAGTGTATTTCCCTGATTGTTTCTTAAGTCTGAATGCTTAGATTTTTACTTTTAAATGGTAAAAATCATATCCTATCTAATGATAATTTTATGAGAGTGATTTTATAACAATTTTCTAGGATAGGCTGGAAAACATAATTTCTCTACGCTATTTTCTTGTGCTTTCGAAGGGAAGGATACACGCAGATAGTCTCCTTCCTGTTTTTATCATATTTAGTTTATTTTTGATTTATTCTCAGATCTACCCGCTCCGTTTCTTCGGTCAAGGTCTTACTCACGTTTATGAGTTGCTCCCTTGTTCTTATTATCTACAATACATCGTCTGTTTATGCTAGACTTTAGTGTAGTTTGTAATGGTTTGTTCCATCTGTTTGTATTTTACTTTTTCTACAATATTTTCTAGTATTATAATGAATAGGGAATCTCCCTGTTTCAATCCGATTTTAAGCTAGCTCTTTTACAAAATGCTTTCCGAATTGTAGGCTTATCTAAAATGTATAAAGAGAATATGTAGGGTTCACTCCTGTTTGGTAGCAGTTTGTCGGTATTTGTCTAAACATATACACATTACACATCATATCATATCATCGGTCTGTTCGCTCTAATATTCACCGACAATCCTCTTCGTATACACATTGATCTATCCTTTAAACATGTTGCCATTATTTTATACGGTGTGGCGATAAAGGCCCGCACAAACATTCTGAATCATCAATCATCAAATGTGTTTTTTAAAAAGACAACGTAATTCGTTTTTTTATCGGCTTTTGTTTCTGCGCTATGACGTCTTCATTAATTTTTTTAAACGGCAGCCCCCTTTTTCCCCATGTTTTGATAGGCTTCCTCAAAAGTTAAATGGTGATATAAAAAATTGGCAACTCACATAACAATTTTTGAGAAAACTAGACTTACAGTTAAAAAATTTAGAATTTAATGTTCTTGAAAATAAGAACATTATTAAAGATCCATAACGGAACGGTTCAGATTATCCACAATTAACCAGTTGCCGTTGACCAGCATGTATGTAAACATTTCGCACCGTACGCTCTATAATTTCCGAGCTGACACTTTTCATTCTTCGACGAATCCAACGTTTTCAATCATATAATTTTTTTGCCTACTAATGTAAACTCGCGATTTCACATGACCCACAGAAAAAACGGCGAGGACTGTTTGACTATCCTGCGCGATCACCTGACTTAACATCGCTAGTTTTATTTCTATGCGTAATGTCAAATCGCAAGTTTACTAGTAAGTCAAACAATTTAAACGAAATGTATATGATTGAAAACGTTGGATTCGTGGAAAAATGAAAAGTGTCAGCTCGGAAATTATACAAATACGATACAAAATGTTTACACAGGTGTTGGTCATTGCCAATTGGTTCATGTTGGGCAATATGAACATTTCTGGTAGGTATTTTGTTTCTAAATATACTTACTTTTATTAAAAATAATGAAATTTTTGACTTTATGTGAATTTTTTTTCAAAACAGTTTTTATGTGCGGTACTAATTTATTTATATGTTCATTTACCTGATGAGGATGTCTATCAAAATAAAAGGGAAACAAAGCAGTTGTCAGTTAAAAAAATTAATAATAACGTCATAGCGCAAAAGAAAGCAGATAGAAAAAATTTACGTTAAGAAGAGTGTTTTTAAAAAATAAAATACACATTTATCGTGATTTTTTCCAAAAAACTTTATCATCACGCTATATACACCGCATCTATGAGAGCATACCCCTATAGAATTGGTACTGTTTATTATCCCCTTTTTAGGGTGTAGACTGTAAAAGTGTTGCGCATAAAATTTCTCTACGCGCTTTTTTACATATCTTATCTTCCCTAATATCTCGAATCGATTTTGTTAACATATGTAGTTTATCTCACACATTTTTAATATTTATATAATTATTACATCTTCTTCTGGACTTTCGAGACTGTTACATTTTTATTTAACGAGAAAATTAGTATCTGTTTGTTGGTAATTCTAAAAATCATCTAGTCACTTTGCATTCTTTTGTCTTGCTCCTGCATATTTGTTTTGTATTTCTTTTGTGTTATATATTATGTTATTATATGTTCATGTCTGCATTGTTCTGTCGGTTTTTCGTTTACAGAATATACATAGGTACAAGACGGGCCAGTTAAGTTGTCCATCATTATAAGTGGTTGACGCAACCTAACTGTAGAATGTTACATTTTTCATATCATTAAAATTGATCTAAGCTACTTTCTGTCAAGTCTCTTATTGTGGTAATTAACAGTTTACTGATATTAATTATATTATTATTTAACAAGAAAAGCACCTATTGGTGCAACCATATTATAATATGAACTAAATAAGTGAAAAACATTAAAAAACAAATACTATTTTTTAATTGTATTCTATAGAAAAGACGTAGTGTAGTGATATCACTACTTATTGTTAACCTTAGATGCAGAGTTCCTCTTCCAATCCAACTTCCTCCGTATACATTATTTATGTACACAATAACACAATAACAATCCAATTGTACTTAACAGGACAGCGATCATGCTGGTATCAAGGTTATTGTCGCACATTGAGTATTACAAAGTGCGATCCAATAATATGGTTACCTGCTATGCCACACTTCTTTAAAAATGCGTAATATGTATATAGTGGAGATTCTCTTGTGCGTAATAATGCCTATTCAATTCAAATTCAGTTGTAAAAAATTGATACAAAACTTGCTTCCGAAAGAAATTACAAAATTGCAGACATATTTCTGGGGGTGAAATAAATTTGGTTTGAGAATTCTTCTAACAGAAATTCAACTAATACCAACAGTTGTGCTGCGATGTCGTTGACTTACACAAGGATTCTCATTTACTGCCTCCAACACTCCTGGTTCATTTTCCATATTCGTAATCGTTCTGGGCATTTTCTGGGATAAACAAATGTATATTCATTTCTTAAAGAAGTTCGAAGGTGTCCTAATATACCAGATGGTGGGGTCCTACCTGGATAGCGCCTGCAATCGCATTTCCGCGGCATTCGCCAAAAATACGCAGCAAATCTGTTTTCTCGTTATTTGATCATATTTAAAACTTAAGTAAATTGACAGCTCGACTTAGTATTGTCATAAGTGGGTAACTTCAATCGGTTTATTTCAATTTAAGTTTTACTGTATTGGCACCAAGTTACAGTTTTGTACAAAACCATCCAGGAAATTTATGAACACGTTAGTTGTAATTCAAAATTTCCGACTTTACTAACGGCTGTGGTGTGCTTATACACCTACGTAAGATAAGTACGGCGTGAGCAATTTAGGGTTTCCAAAGGCAGTCTAAAAGCTGCAATGTTATGAAACTAAACTTTGGAAATTTGTCATAGTTACATGATACATATTACACTTTATCTTCTCGGGTTTTCAGAGGTGAAGAGGTGTAAAACTAGGGAATAATGTATTCGTTTGTTTAGTAATTCAAGCACGCGAAATCAATATATATAATCCAGGTATCTGCAAATTTACGATGTCAGGCTTAAGGAGCGGTAAACTCCTAAATTTAAATTACTATTTGTAACTTTATAGGTAAATATAAGGACTCAACATAAAATATTGCCCGTTTAATTATTAATACAATAATATACTGGCACAATAATAAGCAATAAATTTCATAGCTCGTGATCACTTCTTAGGTGGTGGTTGTTACGGAAAGTCTTGGAAAATATTTCGTTTACTACAAATTGCAGGACTGGAGTTGTATCTGTCCCTGTCCAAAACATGTAGAAGGTGCCTCCCGAACTCCTACTAAAATTCGTATTGTGTAGGAAATAGATAAGCAAATATATTGAATTTTAAAGATCAGAATAGGGTTAATTATATCATATGAGCAACAGATGTACCAGGAAAGGCATTCAGTCCCTCAATTGCCAAAGTAATAAAATGTGTACAACCCTGTAGTAGTAGATTTTTATTCGCTACATAGGTGGTGCCTAGGTTTCGAATCTAAACGTTTTAATATGTTTCCTCAGAAAGCAAGCTCTATACCCAACTGAGTTACCCATCACAATTAATCTTATATAAATCGTTATTGTTTATTTTCTTATCGGTATACAAATTATTCTTAGAAGTATTTCTATTCTATATTAGATAGGAACACGAAATGTATATACTTATAAAGATGATACATGAGATAATATAAATTGTTTCCTAATTCGCTTAAAATAGTTTTTAGTATTATCTATAATCATAGATGTTCGCAGGTTAGGGTCTTATCAAACTAAATGTTTCAGCTGGACAGCCCTCTGTATTGAGCCAGCCATAGAACATTTACTTTGATTAATTTTTTTTTTCGTTTTCTAAATATACTTTCTAATTGGTAACACATGTACAGTAGAAGTATTTTAAATATAAGGAAAGATATTGATTTTGCCAACACACATGGATATTAATTTTTCCCACGCACCGAGTAAAAGAGGCGCGTTGACTTCATCTACTAAAACATTTACCTCCCTCTTAGCAAATTTCCCATGGTGACCATATAAGTCGTTTTTGTCCTACACGCTCTACAAAATACTTTCTATTATAACTATGTTTACCAGAATGAACTTAAATTCTGTTTTACCTAAAATAGTAAATGCTCAATGGGTTATAATATTATTAATTGTTTTCTAAACGAATTATTATTGTAATAAATATATATGTAATAAATACAGGCATTTTGAAGATATAGTTACATAAAGAATAAGGCGCTCAAAGAAAAGAAGAACAGGATAAATGTAATAGCATAAGAGGTGGTAGCAATAAATTCAAGAAAGAGCGTGATTAAATAGCAGCATATTAGTCACATATGTTTAAAGTTCTAAAATACGATGTATACGAGTCGACCAACAAAGTAAATTAGACCAATTGTGACTGTCATTTTAAGTTTGGTCCTAGTGATGGTCGATAAAGTTATACATCAAACACAACGACGCAGAAAGTGCTGCTTATAACGCTAACGTTAATTTCATGAAATTTAAATTGTTGCGTATGAAAAATTCGTCTTAAGTGAAAGAATGTTAAATCAAATCAAAATAGTAACAGAATGAGTATGAACGTGTAGGTCATATTTACAATTTACATTACAACCAATACATTGTTAGAATGTATAATTTTCGATATGAGCTGTCAAATAAGTTTTGAGAACTTTTGGCTAAATTGCAAGTATAGGCATTGTATATAGCATATACATATATATATATATATATTGCTGTGAAATTAATTTAATATAATTATTATCATATAATCGCCCCACGTTGGCAGCGACCATAAATAAATGCTATGTATTTTAAATATAAATAATAATGTAATTTTGTTGGGCGCCAAAATTTGAGTTTTACTCAAATTAAATAAACATGAGATAAATACACTAGCATCTATATAGACTCTTGTAATCGCAAGGTAATGATTCGTGGCTTCACCAATTAGATAGATAATTACGAAACAAATAAAATACATAATCTCTTAAACATAGAAATAAACTATGACTTATCTTGTACGTCCAGTCCCTTTGACTATATCGTAGACACCACCTCTTCCGAAATCTGCACAGCTGCGTTTATGCTGCTTGAAGGTCTCGTTGTTTAAATACGCTCCATTTGAATTTAAATATGACAGCATCAAGATCGCAAGTTCGACAGTTTGCGAAACAAAACCACTGAATTACTATAATTGCTCAGTTAAATGTTCCAATTTGATAAGGTAAGTTCTTTAATTCTTATTAACACCACAGGATTATTATTTTTTATAAGTGAATAAAGATTTTAATTTTATTTACTTTTCTCTTTCAGAAAAATTCCACAAAAGAAACACACTTCAATTAACAATTTAATTTGGTAAATTCTTTTATTATTAATCACTATAGTTGAATTAAAACACAAATTCTAGTTACACTTTACTTTTAATAACTGTTTCAATTTTTGTAAACAAGGTTACATAACCTAACTTAACTTTTACGAGTTCAAGGTTACGCCTCTTTTTATAACAAAATTAAAATGGGCGCTAATTGAAAATGCGTGCGCTTTGTTTGATGACCAAATATGAACTGCTTTCAATTTTCCCTGCCAGAAACCTCTACAAAATCCAACAATAAAGCATCGTATCATAGCAACGTCTTAAAAACAAGGACAGAATTTGAAACAAAATCTAGGGAATTATTATTTTAAAATTTAAATAATTAATATTAATCTTATGAATAAACATATTAAAGAACTAACTTCATAATCGTATTCTATGAATTTTTATCTACATTTTGATACCCAAAATTAACAAATTCATGACAAAAAATTTAACATTTTAAAATATGGCTAAATTCTCAAAATCAACTCGAAAACCTTACAAAAACACAATTAACACAATCCTCAGATTATAACATAAGTTTTGTAACACATTAACAACCTATAAAAGAATTATACTCAACATAAATAACAAAATTCTATATCTAACCTAACTTTTTCAAAATTTATTTACAAACACAAATATGTATCATAAAATAAACAACATAATTCATTAAAGAAACCTATTAAATACCTTTGCTAGATACAATATTAATTAAATAGGCTAATATAAAACTTCTAAATCAAAATTATGCACTAATTATTGAAAAACTTAAAATAATAGTAGCTTTTGAGTTTTAGGGCTCTGGTACTGTCCAAAAAGACCCACATCATCGTCTACAACGAGTATTAAATCACACAACAGGATTTCAAAAGGCCATACACTGTAAAACTTCACTTTGAGTTCATATTCCACATTACGAAGCAACGTACGAAGTATCGATAACAGTTTTTACTTATAACAGGTTTATAAATACAGTTTTTACTATCATTTTACTTTAATTGTTATAAATTATGACATTATTAATCTATCTAGACCAGGGATGAGCAATCTATTTTTACAACGGGCCAACTACAAATTTAAAAATGTTGTGCGGGCCGCGTATAGGAAACATTAAAATATGAACACTAGATGATGAACACAAATTTTCTCGTTATTAACAAAATGAACATAATAACAACTCTATAAAAAAACACAAATAGAACATATAATAGAAATAGTATAAAAAAATCAAAAAGTAATTATTATGGGAAAAAATCTTAAACAAATTTTAATGAGAAGTTTGGCATTGCTACTTTGCAACCTGTTGGTCTATACGGGGTGTATCAGAAATAGTTAAAAATATTAAATCCGATGGTAGATTACAATATATACAAACTAGAAAAAACATTTCTTTGGCAACGGGACCCTTAAGATA
>JABXWE010012215.1:0-10364 GCA_014611495.1 Limonius californicus
ATGATGATTTTAATTCCGTCATAACATTGTTCGTCGTTTCAAATCGGAAATCATTTATCATTGTAACGGTTTCGTTTTGAACAATTTGTGGCATAGGTAAGCCATAATCGCTATTGTATTTCTCTAGCAAATTTGAACCATGAGTCGTATGGTTATCTGCAAAATAATTAAGTTATCTCAGCCGTTTAAATATAAAATAGCAATAAAATCAAATTAACCATCAGAAATAAAATTAAGCTTATTGGAATCATCTCAAAAATTGTGTACAGGGTATGAGACTAACGCCATTTAGAAGCTACGTGAAATTTAAGTAGATATAATTTGCTAAAGAAAATCGAGTTGGACTATGGAATTTTGTAAGTCCTGTGTATTCGGACAACGGCAGTGATTTTGTTTGTTTGTAAAACAAAGTTGATTATTATTATTATTAGAGTATAACGTGTGCGGTGGTACACAATAGTGTCTACCAAAGCTGCGTTTGGTTTCGAAATTTTTTCATCGCACGTTACATTAGTGTTGGATACAATAATATCAATAAATAAAATTGTTACCGTCTTGATGTAACCCTTTGTGTACAGCACGAATTGTACTCTCTTCCCCATCATCTTCATTTGTAGGTGCACTTTTAACTATTCAAAAATAAATAACAAAATTGGAATGTGGTAACATAACCTTAGTTATATTAGTATTATTTGTAATTTGCGAAAAATCACAAAAAGTATCAATAATAGACATAACTTACCATTTGACGTATCGATAGAAAGAAGATTTAATATTTTTCTGCCTCTTGAATACATACTTTTACACATACAAATAACTTAATTATCACCAAAACAAAGCAACCACACCCCACAAAGTGCACGCAGATCTATCCTATGTCCACTACGACCGCGCAGTTATTTTTATGAACCAATGACAAAGTATCTTATGTTCTGTACAATGGACTTAGGCTAGTTCTGCATTCACACTAGTCGTCCGTTGCAAGATAGGATATTTTGGTTCGAAGGAGTTTAAAAAAAATCAAATTACATTGGAGTTAGGATACTTCTGCAGTGAATAGAACTGATCATGTGGCACCACCTAGCAGTATTATCTCAAATATGATAAAAATGGACTTAGGATAGTTCTGCACCAAACCGACGATGTATTCGCATATTCTTTTTGCTGTTA
This sequence comes from Limonius californicus, assembly GCA_014611495.1. Classification (NCBI taxonomy): domain Eukaryota; kingdom Metazoa; phylum Arthropoda; class Insecta; order Coleoptera; family Elateridae; genus Limonius; species Limonius californicus. The sequence goes on from JABXWE010012215.1 coordinate 1,171, forward strand.
GATAGAACATCAAAATTTGGGATTTTTACGTTTTAGCGTAAAATGAGCTACTTTACAAAGTTTTATTCCGCATATAACTGCATATTTAGGATGTTTACCGCATATTCGCATATTTTACATATTTCGTGATATAGCAGCATATTTCGTACTTATTTTTCATATTCCTTACTTTTTCTTAAATTTTAAAACATACGGTTTCACATTCCTGGAATTTTTAAATGGCAAAAATGCGTAGCAACTCGCTACTAGTGGGTGTAAAATGCAACTTGTATTTTCTTATTCTTATTCTTAGAATGGTTTTACAACAACGGCTTATAGGATTAAGATTTTAAAGTCTTACAATAGTAGTAAATCCTAAAAACATGCTAGGTATTCTATTAGAATGACCAGACAAATTCAGAAACTTGTATAATTGTATGTAGCATTGCAACATTATGTAAAAATTATTTAGAAAAATGTTACGAAGAGCGAATGAATGCAGTTAAAGAAAAGCTACGAAACGTAGAAAATTTGATTGTCGACGTATTAAGTGACACGGAGCTTCCGGTACCTTACCTGATTCAAAGGAAAGCAGTAGAAAAAGCTAATCACGCCACTGTTGCCCGGTTTGGTAATGAAGGTTTAACATATCTATACGCACCGCAACCTGTAAAGTCAGAAAATGTAAAACTTCTAAGGTCAGATGCTGCTACATACATGATTAAACCAGGACAGGCTTTGAAAATATTTTACCCCGATTTGATTCATTTGACAAAGTATGGCTCATGCTTTACATAGAATAGCAGAATTGATTCGAATAGGATATCCCCTGGTCAACAAATTAGTTAATAGCGGGAAAAAGCTAAGCGAAGTCGCTCCTGAATTGCCATTACCACCACTACCCATAATTACTAGATGGACAACTTGGATTGAAGCTGTAATACTTTATTGTGAAAATTTCAATAAACTAAAAGAAATATTTCAAGAAATTGTTGATGGTTCTAAAGCCGTTTTGGAACGTAGGACGTGTGTAGCAGAGTAGAAGATCGTTCAACAATTAGCTTTTATTAAAACACATTTTTCAATTTTGCTAACTTCAATAAAAGATTTGGAAAGTACACAGGCTATCGATAGCTTGTAAACGGTTCCGGGAACCATCGGGAAAACCGTTAGTTCCAAGCTAGACGCTATTCTGAAAAAAAAAACCCGGACTACAACACACTCTATGGAATAAGTAAGATTTTATAGAGTCAAACCCGTCAAATTTAGGCTGCATGAAGTATGCTCCAATAACTTCATGTGACGCAAAACGCTCGTTTTCCATCTACAAAAAAAAATTTAACTTCTGAGATACACAATTTTACAATGTAAAACGTATATAAAATGATGTTTCTTTACTGTAACGCGGAAAAACAAATCATAATATTTTTTATTATTATTTTATGATATAATGATTAATTCATATTTGCAATTATTTTTTTAATATGTATCTAACTCTTAGTTCAAGGTTTCTATGTAAAAAACTTACAAAAATAAACACTTACTAGCGATATTTAAAATTTTCTACATCGTGTTTGGTATGCTCAGTAGTTGTCATATGTTTTAAATTTTTACCGCATATTTATAGTTTTTAGGGCATAATTTATATATATTCACATATATTACAGCATATTATAGCAGATTCTTAGCGCATAAATAGGAACTTTTTAGCGCATATAAATCCGGACCCTAGTTATCACCACTCCTTGTCGTTAAGAATTTTATTTATAGTACCTATATATAAACAGTTTAGAATACATGTTGTGACGTTTCGTACGACTATTTTCTATAGTTTGTCATTTTCACATTCCTTATTTTGAGCACTTTCACTGTTACTTGCACGTTACATTCGGATTTGTTATAACAAATTTCTTTTTCGTTTTCACAGTTTATGAGGGGATATTTATACACCTGGATAATATATACCGGATGTAGAATTGAAAAAGTAGCCACAGGGAATCTAATGTTGATCTCTACATATGTCAATCCTGGCTTCTGTTTGTTTGTGTGTTTGTTTTTATTTAACGTCGACCTATTTCTGCTACTATGGCTATCCACCGACGCCAGACTTACTATTTCAGTATAGTCGGAAATCCCTTTAAAACCTTTTAGAATATTAATCTTGAATGTGTGTAAAAGAACTATTTCGTTCGTTTTGCGAGTCTACCATTCCAAAACTAGGCAACCCAAAATACATATCACTAAATACTGCGATATCTAAATTTTTGACGACGATATGAATCAGAGATGCCTGTTTGATATACTCGACAGTTTACTAACATATCTATGATGCATCTCTGGTTCATAATACCGCCAATAAAATTTAGATATGCCAGTGCGTTATGATATGTATTTTGGGTTGCCTATGTTTGGAATGGTAAGTTCGTACTCTCCTGTAAATTTTACTTTTTATCGTTCTTTTTTTTATCTACATATTTAATCATCATCTGCATCATCTACATATTTAAACGAAACAGTATAAAATCGAGTAACATAACCTAAAATTAATACCAAGTAAGAAGCAATTTACTAACATGAGAAAACATTTAAAAATTTTCAGGTATACAAAAAAGTCTTTATCATTTAGGATAGCTTTCTTTTAGAAAATTGCGCCGTTTTGCAACATCCTAAAACAGTGAAAAACGTTCTTAAATTTCAAGAATTAGATTCCAAACCCGATTCTAAAATCATAAAATTATTCGCGATTTTAAAAATCGGATTATTATATTCAATTACTCAACAACACGACGACGACTCTAAGCATACGATTCTTATGCCAGGAATTGTTTTTCAAAATCAAGAATAGTTTCCCTTAACTATTCGATTCTTGACACACTAATACGAGGGAGCTCCAATTAATTATACAGTTTATACGGTTAATGTAGGCCACTATTTTTTAGCTCGCCTCAGTGGTCTAGTGGCTAGCGCATTTGGGGGTCGCGGGATGTAACCTGGTTTAGGCAGGTGAGATGTTCCAAGCGCGGAAAATCTGAAAATGCGCCTTAGCTAAGTGGGAAAACCATAACTGCAGCTTCATATACAAGGCTCGGATTTTATGCAAAATGCATATTCTAAAGTATCGATATGCCAACTAAATGCTTTTGTATCTATCTGTGTCTAATGAAATGCATTTAAATGACACCATTTTAATTTTGCATATTTTGCATATTTTAGTGTTTTGCTGCATACATTTGCTTTAAATGCATATTGAAGCATTCTTCTTCACTAAATTCTAAAAATTGAAAATTTTTGGGGTGCTTCGACTATACCATGCTGGATTTTAGGAATTTCCAAGAATTGGTGTTTACCTGTTTATGAAAATTTAACCAGGAAAACCAAGCTAATTAGACCCAGTTTAGTGATCAGCTGACCAGTTAAAAGGTTCTAAGAAATACCTAGGTATACAATGCGGATGTTGTCAGAGGGAATCGGTCGATTTACCACATATTTAATGGGTGGTGCATTTCATATGAATCGAAATGTATATTATCTGACAAAAGGCTGTCGTTTCTTCTGGGTTCTTTTGGGAAACATATTATAATTAATAGTTAGAATTGTATCAAACATAAAGAATAAATACCTACATAGCATTAATTCTATAATTATTATTTTATCTAATATTATTTTTAATTTTACGTAATTTTAAGTATTAGTTTAATATTGTATCTTTTGGGTTTGTTGTTGTAGATAAATATTATAGTAAATAATAATAAAAAGAATTTTAATAATTTGCAACTTTTACTTTTTAATTTTCCATATAATGCTGCATATTTTGCATATAATACGGCATATTTTACATAAATAAGTGCATATTTAACCAATTTTGTGTGCATATATATGCGCATATTTTGTAACTTTAGCGTGCATATAAATCCGAGCTTTGCATATATATTTGCATGCGTCTAAATGTCCCTGCGTTCGAAAGTACTGTGTTCAAACGTCCCTGCATTCAAACATCCCGGCGCGGCGTTCAAACGTCTCCGCGTCCAAACGTCCCATTCCGTTGTAATGTTGGTGTCAAAAATGGCGAAGTCGGTTGAGAGCTACCTTTCTATCTTCCTACAATAACTCTACAAGTTGGAAAACCAACTAAAGTACATATCCCTTACATGTACATGCCAACAACGACGACGTGGAAGCTGTAACTAATGAGATTGAAAGCATCTTATCTAAAATTCCACACAAAGCAATCAGCAATTGTAACTGGCGATTGTAACTGGCGATTTTTACTCCAAAGTTGGTAAAACGCAAAATGTGGAACAACTCAGACCCAAAAAAGAAGGACTTGTACAGTTAGCAACGGATAACAATTTTTTCATAACAAACCCTATGTTCAAGCACCATCCACAACGTCTTTAAACATGGATTTCTTCAAATCGAAAACACAAAACTCAGATTTTGTATAAACGAGTCATCGTTGGAGAACTTCAGTATCCAACGGCAGAGCAAAACCCAGTTCAATGTGATTGTCCGACCACAAGCTCTTAAAAATGGAGTTTAATGTAAATTTCAGCTCGTAATGCATCTCTCTCCTTGTACAAAGATTTTAGCTAAACCATTTAACGATTTTTTTTAATAAAGTTTTGAAATAGTCCTACTGTAATAGACTGTATTTTCGTCAAAGTCTGTTACACAATCATTAACAGTGTAACTGTCTTCATAGCTAAATGAGTATATGAACTTTTCTACGTTGAAAAGACAAATTTTGACTTTACTTTCAATAATTTCAGTTTCTTTTCCGTGTGTTGTGTGTATATCGTCGTTTACGGTTACCTCATCTTAGTCCTCGTATTGATCGTTTTCGTCTTGAGCGCCTTTGTCTTGCCTATCTCTTTCGGTATCTTCATTTACAGACATGGTAGTCCAGCGCTCATTTATACATATTTTAGGAAACCATAGTCCAGGGGTGGGCACGCATGAAGTTAATGAGAGCCGCATTCCGGTTTTTATATATCATAAAGAGCCACACCGTTGATTGTACGGGGAAGGTTGTTTTTGCCCTTTGACACTGCGGCTATTGTGCATCCCCTTCTGTCACTAGTCGCTGTCAAGTAGATCCGTCCCCTTTATCAGGTCTAGGAGATTGTTAATTAGAATGACTTGCGGTTGTATCTCATTAGGATTATTGCCCTCAAAGATTTAATATCTTCTACGAACTAAGGCTTCGCATTGGAATATCCTCCATGTGGGAGGCTGTTTCCTTTTCCTCGCCACACAGCCTGCGTATAGGATCTTCGTTAAATAGCCCTATGTTGTAGATGTGTGGTCTGAAGTGCCAGTGTCCCGTTAGGAGTCCTATCACTACTCCAGTTTGAGTCCTGCTGAGTTGTAACACTGTTTTGGTAAGCTTGTGGGGGTGGTTTCCCATCGTGACTTTGCTTTGTCTTTGTCGAGGTGAAAGTCTCCAGTGTTCCGAATGTTTGGTTACGATCCATTCTTTAACTGCTCCTCTCACTGTCCGCTTAGTTAGACCGACAACAGGTTCAGACCTTGTGAACGGTGTTTCAGATCTTAGTTTTGCTAGTTTATCTGCGTTTTCATTTCCTTCTATGCCAAGGTGGCCTGGAACCCACACAAGTTTTAACTTTTTAGAGTTTGCCAGTGTTAGGAGACTCGAAGGCTCTTCCAGACAAATTTTAACTTAATCTTGTTTGAATTCAGTGGTTTCAAAGCTGCCTGACTGTCAGAGATAATAAGGATGGTTTTGTTTGTACAGCCCCTTCATATGTTCTCTTCTAGTGCTGCTAAATTGCATGGGTTTCAGCTTGGAATATTGTGGCAGTTTGACCCAAAGATATGAAATCATTAATATTTTTTTTTCTTTTGTTGTAAAGCCAAGTTAAGTATCTGCAAATGTTCTAGCATGATTGTAAAGAACATAAATCAGAAAGCCAAATTTCATTTTCTAATTCTGGGTATTTTTTCCTTTTTCTTTTGTAAATGTTATGATAGCATTTAGGAGTTCCACAAAACGGCTCAAACCGTTGTAAGTTCTATTTCGTCATTCATTCGCAATTCTTCTAAATAGTTCTTAAATTGAGGGTGTGTTTTGGCATTTGTTCTAATTAAATTTACAATCTGCAAAACAATCTTCCACACATTTTCATATTTGAAGTACTTCGCTATAAGATGCTTGCGAGTTATGCATAGCACAACCTATTACACTTCAATCTAAGAAACCCAATACTACCTCTGAGGTGTGATAAGATGAGCTTACTTGCTCATATTTTTATAAAATAGCTTTAGTCTTAGAATATGCTTCAAGATGTAAGAACGATATTTTATGTACTCCAAAGTTCCGTTCATACTTTGTCAAAACAAATAAACAGTTTCTAAAAACCTTGTTAGAAGGGTTTAAATTCTAACTCGCGGTGAATTATGCAGTGAAGAGGTAAGAAACGTGGAATTTTATGATCGTTGTTTAAAAGACCAATGTGACTTTGATTTTTCCCTATCACTGCTAGCGCTCCGTCAGTCGCAACACTTACAGGTTTATTACAAGGCAATTCAAGCCTGTTCGTTTCCTCATCAAGCGAATTTATAACATCAATACCGCGAGTTGTTTCGACAAGAGCTAGTAAGTGTCTAACATCTATTCCTTCACATTTACGTCTGCAGATACATAGCGGACAAAAACGGCTAGTTGTGGAACACCCTGAATGTCTGTAGACTCGTCGAGAGCTAAACTAAATGCTGTACAATTTTTTAAATCACACATCAAACTATTTTCAACAATTTTAGTAATTGTACCAATACGACGCTCAGTTGTACGGCGTGATATAGAAACCTGTACGATCAATTTATACAGTTTTGTATTCTCTGTATCCAAAACTTCAACCACTTCTTCCAGGTGTTAGGATCGACGCCATCCTGACATTAATGTGGAATCTATAATAATAATAATAATAGTTCGACTTAGGCACATTTACGATACAACCTCTGCCGACTTACTACCTCCCGAATAATTGCTAGGGGAATAATGATTAATCATGCCACACACATTATATACTTATATAGCTACTTATATGCACTACGCTACTGTTTCCAACAACTACTTACATAGACACTCCAATCTTGTATAACAACCATAATAGGACCCAATGCTTATAAACCGTATACAATACCAAGAGGATAATACGTTACCATTCGCGTAAACACATATAACACTTCACGGGATATAAACCATATATAATAACAAGTAGATAACACGTAACCATTCGGGTGAACACATACAATGCTTCATGGAATATAAACCGTAACCTTGCCAGGGACTCCACTGCTTATATCAGCTGCTATTGCTCGTTCTTATATATAATCACATAAATGGTAACACTAAATTGGCACCTCGCCTCAGCTTAGGCCTTAGAGAATACTAGCGTCGCAATCAGTTAGTAGGTTCGCAATGGGGCCTCGGTGGTCTAGCGCGGCAACGCGTTGCCACTCGAGGCCACATCGAATTGTAGTCGTTCCGCTGTGGTTTCGAATCTCAGCTGGGGCGACCGCATTTCGGTTGGTTAAGTTTAGGGTGCATGCTGCATAAATGGTTAGTGTGTAAGGGACCGCCCGCACCCCCTGACGTAATGCGAAAGCGGTTCCGGGGGGGGGGGCAGTATGAATGAATGACAAAAAAGAATAGGTTCTCAATCGCTACTAATTAATTATTACGGCAAATATGTGCAAGCTGACGCCTAGCTACCAACAACATTTCCCCACGTAGACAGTCGCCGCTGACCCCTCTCAAGACTTTGCCTCCCCTTTCTTTTCTTACACATTTCACTGTCCCGCCTTTCCTTCAAACTTTTATAATTCTTCCCAGCTGTTATAGAACCGACATAATTTACGTATATTTTAGCAAATATTTATCTGCTGAGCACAAATTCAAGTAATACTCACAGCAGGCAAAAACCGTTGCCTTTTTTCCCATTTATTCATACTAACTAATAACCAAAAAAGGCGATTTAAATTTTCTCTGAGAGCCGAATTTACCCACGCCTTATGGAGACTATGGGAAGCACAGGCAGTAATACGTCATTAATACTATTTTTGGTATTCGCTTTATTTACGATTTGCTAATTCTGTTACATAAAGTAGAAGAAATCCTATATCTCATTACCTTAGCTTAACATTTATATTTTGTTTCAATTCTGACTGTATTTCATTTACAAAATATTATTTTAGTATTCTGACGGTAAAGTATTCTGTCAAGACGTAACAGAAGGGAAGTTTAGTCTTCCATTCATTTTTGCCATTAATAGCTTTCCAAGAGAAGGAATCGCTACGTTTTTTCTTGCAATAACTAATTCTTTAATACTTTTCATTTCTGAAGATTTTCTCGCTTTTCCATATATCAAACAAAATTTAAGTTCAAAGCAACAGTTTATGCTGCTTCTAGAGTGCTATAAGAATTTAGTAGAACTGAGACAAAATAACGAACTATGTTTGGTATGACACTAAGAAGAATATGCTAATCAACAAAAAAACAAACTGCCAAAAGTTGGAAACGAAACGCAGTCGCTGGACCCAGGACCAACCTGCGAAATAGCTCACGCTACCGCTAGGAAGCAAACCAGAAAATGGCTAGGAAAACTTCTTCGTGATTACTGGGACAACAACTATGGGCCGACAAAAGAACTCTTAAATTTAGAAAGAGGGGAAATAATACAGTTGACAGGCATTCTTATTGGACACAGTCATCTGAAAAATCATCTACCTTTGATGAAGCAAGCGGACAACATGTAGAGTATGTGAAGAAGAAAAAGACACACCTCAGCGAAAGCAGACAACGATGCTTCGAGCAACCAGAATTGGAACCTAATATCAGCAAATATCATCATTGGGGGTATAATAGAACTTATGATTGATACAGCGAGTCATAGATATTCGTGACCTATTTGGTATGAAATTGCCATCCAGTAATTGGTGAATTTGTTGAGAAAACCATGATATTGGCCCTCATATTGTTTTACTTATGGTTTTCCAACCGATTTGTAGATTCTAATCTACAATAATCTAAAATTTTCTTCTTCTATATAGTATAACATATTTGGAACAATCATTATTTACTTACGAATGTATAACGTCTAAAAAAATTATTTTATCCTGATATAATTTGTATGTATAATCTACATGAAAATGAGTTAATATATATAAGAACCTTATCGTGAAAAGTCTTAAAG
>JABXWE010012217.1:0-11069 GCA_014611495.1 Limonius californicus
TACAAGAGTGAAATTCTTGTTTTGTCCGGCACATGAATCGCAGAAAATGCGCAAATGCCTTACGTTTTGAGGAAGAACTTCAGTGCAAAAATGGTACAACAAGGACATTACATCGTCAGCTCCTTTTTTGGCGATGGTCTGTGGGTACCTGTAAAAAACTGATTGATTTGTGGACAGCACATGGATGTTAAAGCTAACAAAAGTCAGTTGCCGTTTATAGTACACATCATTAGTTGTGACATTTGGAGTTTGCAAATTCTTGGAATAATCCATTGTAATGGCTTCATAGTCACTATTTTTTCTGCTCTTCTTTTTTTCAAGGCGTTTTCTTTTGTAGAAAGCTGCTGCTCTTGACTTATGCAGTTTGTCATCGGTTTCCACTTTCTTCAACTGCTCTTTTAATCTCTCTTTTTCTTCAGTGCCTGCTTGAACCACACTCAGTTTTGATTCCAATGATGCTACTTGTATTTTTGATGCATCGCAACTACTGCAGGTGTCCGATCGTGGGTAACCAAATCCAATATTAAAATCTTTCAGAAAAATGTTTCTGTATGTTTCATAAGATACCGGTTTCGTCAGACGTTTTTCTTCAGCATATATTCGATACATTTTTTTAACATTTAAAGTTTCGGGCAAATAGATTCTCCTCGAATCTTTTAAACTATAATGAGGTTTCCGACCTTTAAAACTCTTTATATGATTATGTATACTCTCTAATCTTTCCTGAGAAAGTTTGTGAGGCAGATTTTGATGCGTTCCTCTCTTGTCATGACATGAACCTCCATGGCGTTGTAAATAGCCTTTTAGTGTTATAAGTCGTCTATTAGTAATTCCATGCAGGCTAATGAAAGCTAACTGACATACTTGAATTTCCTTAAATTGTTTAGATGCTTCATCTACAACCCTCACCTTGTAGATAAAAGAATTATCTCTCAAACGTGCCTCCATTTCTTTCTTCCTTGGGCGCCTCCTTGTTATGTTCGGGATACCGATGAGACCACATAAATGATTATTTTGTTCATTTCTGTCGTGCATTGCATTAAATGCCTTAATTATCTTTTTTTGTTGAATGTCGGTAATGTTGTCAAAACATTTAAATCTTTTGCAGCCACACGGTTTTCCGGTTTCGTATGTGTGATTCCTGATTGCCTTTGCAGCATCTTTTACACGACCATACGACTTTCGTTTACGTGTTAAATTAATTTGTGGTTCATTGTCACTGTTATCGCTTCCTGCAGACTCAATACTGTCACCCATTCTAACTGTATTGTTCTATCACCAAATTAATGTAATACAACACAAAAAATATACACCAAGTTAATGTTATTAATTTATGTTTGTAACGATTTTACAGGTAGTCACAACAACTCAAGCATCAAAAAATATAACTGGCTGCATGTCATATCCGATTAGTATAAAACAGTGTGATTGGCTGCAGTGGACTTTGATCGTTTTCGCATACAACGGGTGGACTTAGATCCCCTTTTTCATAAACCCAGCATTTTTTATGCTGGATTTAACGTGACTTTGATCGGTTTTTCACACATCGCAATACCACCATTGGAAAACCGGCGCCGGTAGCTCGGATAGGTTGGCCGTATGCCTTTCACGCAGCTGTCCTGGGTTCGAATCCGGACGCCGAGGTCGGTGGTTTTTTTCTGAGCGATAAATTAACTCCTATATAAAATGTGTCATTTAATGATGACAGTTTTGTCATTTTGACAGCGATAAAAAAGGTGCATCCTTTTTTATCACCGATAAAAACGCCTGTTCCTCATAACCAGACTACATCTAGTACGCTTACGTCACTTTAATGTCTGCCCTATCAATTATAATTATTAAGGATTGTTGATACTTGATACTCAAACATACAACATGAGTCGTTTTGGTGAAGTTTCGACTCAACAAATAACAAAAAATATAGAAAAATCAATTCAATTTAATTGTATCAATAAAGATAATTATTGTTGTTGTTCATTCATATATTCGGTCGTTAATTTATCTTGCCAAAAAACACTCGAGCTTTTCTTTTATGCATAAATTTCTTTTTAACTCAAAATTTTTCCATCAGTAATTTTGCTCGAAAAACTGACATTTGACAAAATCGCTCGACCTTCGGTCTCGCGATTTTGCCATGTCAGTTTTTCTCGTAAAATTACTGATTTGCAAAATTATTTCGTTACAAAAAGAAATTTATCCGATAAAAAAAAAGCTCTTGTGTTTTTACTGTTGATAAAAAACGCTAAAACGGCCCTTGTTCTCGGATAGCAAGTAAAATCGTAGGCCCCGTGTCCAAGTGTTGTTGGGCACGTCAAAAGAACCCTCAAACAGGCTAAATTTCCAGGTGTGGTAGGATCGCTCCCTGGCGTCGGTGGTTAGCCATAGTAGCAGAAATAGGTCGACGTTAAATAAAACAAACAAACAAGTACTTTTGTCGTGTGAATGCTGACGTGAATGAAATTATAATTGGCGTGAATTTATACTATTTAATGTGTGATTTCTTGTCGTGCAGAAGACCTATTTTGACGGGCCAATATATATTGCTCTTAATAAAATATCCCGAACACTTGTCTGAAATTTTTTATTTAACATTTTCCATACGCATGTGAAACTTCAAAATGCCATTTCTCACAAAAAAATCAACAGAATTGAAAAAATTTTCAGATTATACAAAGCACAGAAAAACCTTTTAAATTAACTTTCACTCGACACCCTTTGTCGTCTAAAATTTAGGGGTAGTGGTGGTGCGGACTAGGGGGATGAAGTAGGGTAGATGACTCACATAGTGAAAGATGGTCCCCTTCAAACTATTGTTGACTTGTCTCGTCAATTTTTTGAGTTTCGATCAGTTAAAAAGATATTCCGGATGGACTATTTTTGTTGGAACACCCTGTATACTATATTTTTTATAATAGTTTTGGGTTCTAAGGGCCTGTTTTTCAATGTTCCGATAAAAGTCTCTGACAGCTGTCAAACGGTATAAACCAACCCCTAGGATAACTCTACCCGACAACTTATACTGTTGGTTAGGTATCGGCCAAATTCTTACTGGTCAACTACCACTGGATCTAAAGAATGTGTGACAAAATCCGTGCAATGGTGTGTGGAAAAAAGCATTATTTTAAAACAGTGAGTTAAATAAAGATACCCATAATTTGTTAGGTAAACGCCGGGGGGATGTAAAGGACGTCACTTAACGTCACTTGCTTACCGTTGTTGGCAGTAAGATACGGGATTTAAATTTGTAGTTGTACATGTAATCCTTATAATAATTGTACTAACTATTTATTAACGCCACTAATTCCACCTGCAGTAATACAGTATAATGAACCGCTTGCATAAAATCGCAAAGTTATATAAAAGCAGCTGCTTCATGTGTGTTACACAATGGTTTATGAAATATAAACAATTTTGTCTACACAACTATATAGTACTGGAAAAATTGAAATCATCTCAAAAATCAAAATGATTAGGCCGATAAGTCTTCGGCCTTGATTTAAATGTCTAAAAATTTCCGCTACTTCAATTTCTAAAATTATTTTATTTATTAATTAATACACTAGAAAAGTAGTATTAATTTTATAAACTTTTATTTACATTTACATCCACTCGAAATATTTTGTATCACCTCGTACACACTTGTAGCTGTTTATCCTGCCGAAATAGTACCGTCGGCTGCTTCTATTAATTGATAAGTTAAATCCTATGGAATAAGTAAACTAATATCTGACTTAGACTGTCGCATGATTGAAAGATAGAAAATACCGTAACAAGGATGTTAAATTTGACTGTTGGCTTGCCTAGAACTTTATCGGAACATTGAAAGACCGGTCCTAAGCCATATATATACCTCAACATAACCACAATTTTATTCTTATTCTCAATATGCATGTATAAATATACAAGGTATAGCATTTAGAATAACAAACTTTTGGTCATCTACGAAACGGAAACCGTCGAGGTGAGGGGTAGTTATTGTAAAGGCATTTGTCTTATCACCTCATTTATTGTGTAGGAACATGGATGGGGTCTTGGAGATACTTACCGCAGAAGGGATCTATGCGCAGGCATGTACAGACGACGTGCTGGTCCTTATAACCTGACAATTTCTGGGAGTCGTCCGCGAAAGAATGTAGGTTGTGTGCAAGATTATTGAGAGTTGATCCGATAAAGAAGGTCTCTCAGTAAATCCATCTAAGTCTAAGATGATACTTTTAACGTAAAGGCAAAATATAAAATATTTTAAGTCGATGATAATGTACAATTGATCTCTAGCAAGACGATTCAAACCCAGCATTTTGTATTGACTGTCATCAGACCCAGAGTTCAGTACAACGCGGTGCTTTGGTGACCAAGTGTGCAACGATTCGCCATTTCCCTCAAGCTATAAAGAATCCAAAGACTAGGTTAGATCGAGATTACTGACGCAATGAGGACTACACCAACGGCAATACTAGAGGTCCTAGGATTGCCAATTCTCTCTATTTGGATAAAAGGAGACTAAGAATGTGGGATACAGGTTGCTGGCAGAGTAAACGAGATATGGCAAAACATGCAAAAATCGCCAAGGTAGCCGAAAAGGGAATTATTATTTCTGCAAATAGGACGATAAAAGCAGAAGACTGTTCGAAGCTGGAAACAAGGTATTCTTTCTCTATCTCGAAAAAGTAACAGTGGAAACCGAACAAGACAACATTTCTAGAAGATTCACTGATATGCCCCACAGACGGCACAAGGAGGTGAGTAGTTGGCGAACCAAGGTGTCCAGAAATTCTAGGTTCTTGCAAAGTACATCATCGTTTTGCAGGCAAAAGTTTTGGACATCTTGATGGTAGTTAAGATGGAGGAAAAGAAATCTGGAGCAGAACGATTCGATTACATCTACTGCAGCCAGGACAAGGTTTGCCTCATCCAAATGCGGGACCCTTCACAAAAGCTTGTGAGGCTGAAGGATATAAAGTTCTGGGACATTGAAGGGTCCTAAGCAACGAGAAGGCAGATGGTAGGGAAGTACTGTTTGGGACCGGAACAGTGTTTACGTACAGCTAGTTAGTCGATAACGTCGTGTGAGCGGGCACACTTGAAATTGAAGGATGAATGGAATCAGTGGACATAGAAAGCGAAACACTTTATAGCCGGTTTTAATAAATTCAAGTCTTTCAAAGTTCACACTGAAGGATACCTACCTTCGTATGGACAGACGTCCTGAAATGTATCGGGAGGTCAGGAAAATTCAGTGAAATGGAAGTACAGCAAAGTAATGAGGATGAAGCGGGAGGTAGGGGTTGGTAAAAAGTCTATATGGGTGGCATATATGCTCAGTTTCATATGAAATGCACCACCCATTAAAAATTAAGCTACAGGTTTGAAACTTTGCTAAAACAATGTTTCATTATTGCGTAAGTAAGACAACGTAGAAATTTTAACCACATTTCCGATTTTGATAGAAGTCGAATTATCGGCATGAAAGAAACTGGACTTTCTTTTCGTGAAATTGGTAGAAGGGTAAATTGGGACCACACTACAGTTGCAGGAATATGGTCTGCTTGGTCAGAAGAAGGCGTTCAGCAACATCGTCCAGTTGGTAGACCTCCACGTAGCAGCAATGTTCGTGAAGATCGACTATTTCGAAGAATGGCTACACGAGACCGCTTTTAAACAACAAGATCTGTTGCTGTAGACTGGGTGCGAGCTTTTCACCGTCACGTGTCATTGGCTACAATTTACAGAAGAATATCTTCTTTTGGACTGCAATCCTACCGTCCCGTCCATTCCAGCGGCTGCCTATAACTGCACATCACAAAGCTGTTAGGCTTGTTTGGTGTCAAGAGCGGCAGCATTGGAATCAGCAATGGAACGACATTGTCTTCAGTGACGAATCAAGATTTTGTCTTTGGGCAAATGACGGCCGTAGGAAGGTACGTCGATATCGACGAAATCTAGAACCATACAGCTTTAACACCTGGAGTTATGGTTTTGGGGTGCGACTTGTTTCGGTAGAAGATCACCTCATGTGTTCGTCCCAGGCACTTTAAATGCTCATCGCTATATTCATAATGTCCTGGAACCGGTGTTAGTACCGTTCATGCAGACGTTGCCAGACGGTATTTTCCAACAGGATAACGCACGTCCACACACTGCAAATATTACCAGAACGTACCTACAACAAGCACAATTGCAAATGTTTCCCTGGCCTGCACGATCACCGGACTGATCGCCGAAGATTATTAGCAGGAGCTCCTGACAAGTTAGACGAGCTGAGACACCAACTTGAGGTTATATGGAACGAGATACCCCAGGAGAACTTAAGCCACTTGATAGAAAGCATGCCACAACGAGTAAATGTTTGCATAGCTGTTCATGGCGATGTTACACATTATTAATTTTGTTTTCGTTGTTGTTATTGTTTCCTTATAATTGTTAATCTTTTTTTATGATAACCTGATCATTTCATACGCAATAATGAAACATTATTTTAGCAAAGTTTCAAACCCGTAGCTTCATTCTTAATGGGTGATGCATTTCATATGAAAGGAAGTGTAGTTAGAAAATTGTAAGAAGTACCTGCACAGAGTTTTCGTCCAGGCGAATCCATATTCAGCCTTAAGGGGAGTTCGGAATTCAGTGGCGTTGCACGTGGACCTCGCGCTCCAACCTAGTCTTCGTTGTAAACTCGTCTTGCGGTGTGGTGCCCAACTTTACAATAAAACCGCTGTTCATCAGTAAACTGCAGCTTGCCGGTCAGATTTCGGTGAGTCGTCATGTACCTCTTATAGTTTCCCAATTCTACTTGCTGGGCCTCTCAGCCCCCTCTCCCCGCTCAATCTACTCCTAGTAGTATTACTAGTTTATATTCGGATTTCAATGAAATATAGAATATGAAAATATTTCAAGAATTGAAGGAGATCCAGGCTGAAAAACAGAGGTAGACATACGTTTTTGTGGAGTATGTTTTTCACAAAAGTTAATTTCTTCTTCTTCGTTTTTAATTAGGCATTTGTGGCCTGTGATTCTTCACGCGTATTATGGTTCTTCTCCTGATGTTGAGATCCAAATTTCTGTCCATCTTTTGTGAGGTCGTCGTGGATTACGTTTTCCTGCTGGTTTTAGTCTAGCGTTTTTCAGCTCTTGCAACGCGATCGTACAATTCATTTTTCCTGTGTTTTGTAAAGTTCACAATATCAGCTATATTGCATTTAGGCATACGGTCTAATCTTGTTCCAATGATTGATATCGGCTGTTCTTAGAAGTTGCTTTATTTTAGCAGTTTATATCATTATGGATCTTACTATCGTTTTATACAATTTTACTTTACTTTCTACTTACATATGTTTGTTTCTCCGTGTGTAATCTCGTAGATAGCCAGATATTCTTGAACCCTGCATGTCATGTTGTTTACCGCCTGGTTTACATTCTGATCACTGGTAACGAGAACTCGCAGATAGACCTAACTGGTTTAGTCATATTCCTTTCTAATTGTTCTAGCTTACATCATACAGGTTCCTTTGATATTGTCATGGATTTAGTTTTATCTGTTGAGACTGTCATGTTGTAGGATTTAGCCACGGTAACAAACTGATGAAACATGTATTGTAGGCTATCTTCTGTAATATTTTATCCATTTTCTTCTTATTTTTCTTTCAGCCCTCAATCGTCTACTGCTGGACGTAGGCCTCCCTAAGGTTGTGCCAGACGGTTCTATCCTGAGCAGTTTGATGCCAGTTGCTGCCAGCGACTTTTTTGATGTCTTCTAGCCACCTTTTCTGCGACCGTTCTACGTTTCTCTTTGTTGCTTTGGTGCAATGCGGTGCACGCATTTGTTTGGTGGTTTGCACGCAACGTGCCCTACCCAATTCCATTTCCATTTTATCCATAATTACATTAATTTGAAATTACGAAAGTGCAACTTTATAGAACGTTTTAATCCAACTGAATGATTTTTGCTGATCACTACCTTCACAAATAAATGTATTTTACGATTTTCTGGAAAATCTCAAAGGTACTGTGCTAGTGTAGTTACTACCACTTATTCTATTCTTGTTTAGCTCTTAACTCCTTGCTACTGATACTATTTAGCTTCCATTTCAATTGCTATTGTATAATTTTTTTGAATACGGATATGGATACTACGTTTGGTGCAAGTCTAAATTTGCCAAATATGGAAGGCGGATCTAAAACGGGAAGTTGGGTGTGTTAGTGAAGTAATTATTTGGGTAAATGAATTTTCAAACTATGACTGAACATTCTCATGTTTTCGTAATATTAAATTATTCGGTTCTTAGGGGACCTTAAAACTGAGATCCAAATATGCTCTTGTAAATAGGAATGTTGATTTTGGATTTATATTATACGGGATGTCCCACGACGTGAGGTCACTACTTCGTGTACGTAATCCTTACACCAAATATAGTAAAAAAATTCTAATAAAGTTATGCCCCGAAATAAACCGTTTTCAAAATACAGAGTGTTAAATTAGTATTTATTAAATAATTACAATTTTAGAAGAGCCAATATTTATTTTTATTTAAGTGCCCCCATGACGTGAGGTCAATACTTCACCTACGTATAGGAAAGGTGAAACGAAGTCGAAACTAAAGACTTGTCGTTTTTTCTAAATCGACTATTAAAGAAGTTATGGCCTGTTTTAGTTAAATACTAAAGCAACGGGAACAATAAATGATATTAAGTGGTATTTGATACAAACTGTCTACGTTACTATGGAAATGATATTATTTACTTGTATGTCAAACAGTAAAGCACCTTAAAGTTGATTTCTCTGCTTGCGCTTATTAACAGTGTCGATAGTCTTTACTTTTACAACGCGAGAGTACGCCGATATCCATTACTAGTACTGTTTTTGTGATGGAAACTCAGTAGCAGCTGCTTGAGAAAATGGGTTGAGATTTCCAAATCGGCAACTCTCAGATCGACGAGTTTTCCAACGAGTACACATCCACCTATGTGAACACGGAACTTTCCTGAAACCGTCGACTGAGCGTCCAATACAGCAAGTACTAGACAATGAGAACGAACAATTGGTAATAATCCCAACACCTCTGTTCGTCGTGTGCACAAGTTAATGTACCACGAATGCGAGTTTGGAGAACATTAAAACGTCATGGTTTATATGCATTTCATATCTAGCCTGTTCAGCTCTCTTACCTACAGATTTCGCTAGTCATATGGCACGTATCAACCACAAAACAATCATCGCGGTCGTCAAAGAGCAGGAAGGGTTGTTAATGTAGAACAGCATGTCTTGGAATTAGTGGAGGAAAGTTCTAGTGCTAGCACTAGAAGACTTGCGTTACAAACTGGCGTTTCCCATTCTACTGTTTGGCGGATTTTGCGTGATCAGGGACTACATCCTTACCACGTTCAACGCGTTCAAGGTTTGCAACCATCAGATTATGTACGTAGGCACGCTTTTTGTGAATAGCTTCTTCAAAAGTGTAACAACCAACCAAATTTCCTGTTCAATTTGTTATCTACTGATGAGGCAGGATTTAAGCAAGAAGGGGTGTTTAATGTCCATAATACCCACATTTGGTCAGATGAGAATCCACACGAAATAGTGGAACACAGTTTCCAACAACGGTTTTCCCTAAATGTATGGGCAGGCATTGTAGGTGATCATCTTATTGGGCCATACATTTTACCTGATCGTTTAAATGGAGCTCTGTATATACACTTTCTCAACGAAGTTCTATTGCTTGAAAACGTATTTTTAGAGGCAAGACGTAACATGTGGATTTTGCTTGATGGTGCTCCGCCTCATTATGCTAGGGATGTAAGGGAATGGTTAAATAATAACTATCCTGAAAGGTGGATTGGGCCAAACGGGCCAGTTCCATGGCCAGCTCGTTCGCCAAAATAGTTTTTGTGGGCCTACATGAAACAGTTAGTTTATTCTACGCTAGTGAACACAGTTGGGGAATTAAGAGTACGCATTGTAGACGCTGCCGATAGGATACGGCAAGATCCTACCCTTTTCGCAAGACTACTTAATTCAATGCTTCGATGTGCAGAAGCTTGTGTTCTCAGTGGTGGTCGTCATTTTGAACATTTATTGTGATTCACTTTTCACATTTGAGGTAAACTGTTTTTTATGTTTTTTTCAGTTATGTTAAAATTGATTTAAATAAATGATGGGTATTCTGTAATAAATTAGTACTATTGGAGGGGGTGGGGAATTTTATATTTACCCGAAACCAAATATATTTCCCATATAAAAATTATAGCCTCGGCTAAAGTCTTTAATTCACATACGTAATACAAGAAATTGAGACGAACACAGATAGAATAGGAAGCACAAAACAGTATATATATACACAGAAACACTGGTGAACGCTTGGATGAGCACGGGCAAGTCAACAACACTCGTATCTAACTAGAATGATCCCCAAGAGATGCGTTCCAGGGCTGATGGTTGAGTGAGCTGAGCTTGCTTGTCGATCGTATTTTTGCAAGCTCCTAATAAGGGCGCTTCGATGTCCCTTCATTAGTAAGAGTTTCGGGTGGCGCCATCTAGCGGATGCGGACGGCGCGTGGCTCATGGTGGGGTCGGTAATGCGGGGCGCGTACTTAGGGTTGTGTCCTTGCTATAACGTAACGTGACTGTTTCCGCTACAGACTCCCCCTCTGAACCCAATAGGCGTCTCGACGTAGGGTTCAGGAGAGCTAGTGACCCTCACTTCTTCTTAGGTGGGCGACCTCTCTTCCTCAAGGGCAGTACTGCTTCCGGGATGGTGTCTTCCTTTCCGCGGAATGGAGTGAGTGTTGAGGCGTGGTACTTGCCTAAGGTCGTGGTTGGGTTGTCCGGGGCAGCTAACTGGTTGGCGAGACCTGGTTCAGGACTCGGTATGGACCGTCTCTTCGTGGTGCAAACTTTGCTGTAATCTCTTTGCTTGCGTTGCTCAATGGATGTGTCGTAACCCACACCAGGTCTCCAGTCTGAAACGGTAGGACGTCTCTTTTTCCTTGGTCCGAATTTTGCTTGGCTCGGTCCTGGGCTTCTTCTTGAGTTTCCCTGGCCTTTCTTAGTGTGTCGGTCATCTTCAGGAGGTAGG
>JABXWE010012219.1:0-41584 GCA_014611495.1 Limonius californicus
TTAACCTTCGTCTGACACCCATATCCACTAATAGTTGTGTGGCTAGAATATTAGAATGGTTTGTTAAACTGGCACGATATTTTACACTCACACTTTTGATTTTCACACTTTTGATTTCTTCTTGGATGGTAGGAATTTGGAGGTCTCTATGTATGACATAGTTTGGCACATAATATGGAACACCGGCTATAATTCTTAACCCCTTGTTCTGGAACCTTTGCAGAATTTCAAGGTTCGAGTTCGCCGCAGATCCCCAGAGTTGGAGCCCATAAGTCCGAACCGGCTTCAGTATCGACTTATAAATTAGGATTTTGTTTCCCATTGAGAGTTGGGATTTCCTTCCCATCAACCAATACAATTTGTTAAGCTTCAACCCTAGTTGCTTCCTCTTAGTAAAGATGTGCTTTCTCCATGTTAATCTTTTGTCTAGATGTATACCGAGATACTTCACATCACCGGTAAGCCGTCGTGCCAGACCTTGTCGAACGCTTGGCTCACATCTAAGAAGACGGCCGAACAATATCTTTTCCCTTCCAGGTCGCTGGTAATTTTCTTTTCAATTCTGTGGACCTGTTCGATTGTATGTAGGTTCGTGAATCCGAACTGATGGCTGGTAAATGGTAAATTTTCTTCTTCCAATATTGGCTTCAGGCGCTTTAGGAATAATTTCTCGAATACCTTCGACAAAGCTGGTAGCAGGCTAATGGGCCTATATGATGATGGCAAGTGCGCGTCTTTTCCTGGCTTTGGGACCATTATGATCTGGGCTACTTTCCATTGGTTTGGGAAATAGCCCAGTCTGAGGATGGCATTAAAAATATGTGTAATAGCTTCTAGGCATTTTTTGGATGTTTCTCGTAAAACTTTCCCAGTTACCAAGTCAAACCCAGGGGCTTTTCTGCTGTTGATCTCTTTACTGATGACTGATCTTACCTCACTCGCTCTAAATTTTTTGATAGGAAGTGAGAGTTAGAAGGGTGCATCAAGACAGTTTTGGATTTCTCCATTTTTTCCTCGTCCATCTGTTATTTTCATGTCTTATAGCTGGCACTGTCTGTGGTGGTCTATTTAACTTTTTTACAGTTTTCCACAGAGAATAATCGCTGGCCTCTGTGGGCGCCAGGTTTTCCCAATATTGTTGGCTTCCTTGGTTTTTTAGATTAAGGAACGGCTGTTTTAATTTTCTAGTAGCCTTGTTGAATTTCCTTTTGTGTTCTTCTGATTTTGTAGTTTGCCACAACTTTCTGCTTTTACGCTTTTCGGCTATTTTTTGCTTAACTATTATTGGGGGTTCTTCCTTTATTTTTGCGTTGGTCGAATCAACGGTGGCTTGCCATGCAGCGTTCTGGATAGCCTTTGTTAGATTATCAACAGCTCTGTTCAGTTCCTGATCCGTTTTAAGTGATACGTTTGTTACAATTATATCATCTAGTGTAGCTCTAAATTGCTTCCAGTTTGTTTTTTTGGAGATAACTGTTTTAGGTTATTTGCTTTCATAGCTTTTATTAGTTCCCTACCCTTAGTCGTTGCTAATCTTGACCCCCACTCGGGATGCTTGGCGTTGTAATCACCTCCGGCGGTAAATCTGCTGCCCAGAGTGTTGAAGAAGTGCTCATAATGCTCGTTTTTGTTATTATGCTTGGGGGGACAGTAGATTGCTGAGATAGTTAGGTTCCCACTGTAGTCTTCTATCGCAATATTAGCAGCTTGCAAGTAGTCGTATTCATATCTCTCTAGTGCATGATGTTTAATGTTGTTCCTTATAATTATTGCTGCCCCTCCATGGCCACCCCCATGTGGGTGATTTGTGCTATAGATGTTATATTTAGGGATGTTTACATGACTTCTATTTCTATTCCAGATTGCAATTTTATATAATTGAGCCATTGTATTATTTCTGGAGCAGGGTGGTTATAAGGTTTAACATTGAACCCATTTGTTCCATGAGGAGCTTCATCATGTTTTTTAATTCCGGCATGTCATTAGTCTGCTGTGGCGTTGCTGGTTGAATTGGTTGGTTTGTGTTGTTGATAAATTGAGTTTGTTGTGATCTTTGCCTAGCCATCTGGGTATATGAAATCCCTGTCCGAACCGTTCTAGTTATTGGAGCATTATTTCTTTGACGTAGTGCAAAAAACGCTCAAAAAAGTTTAGTTTTTTAAGAATTCTTAATTAAAGTTTTGTAAACTTGGCAACACTTGATTTAATATGGAACCTAAGGAGATTGTCTACAGGCATACTAGACCTCCTTCATGGTAATATGCTAATTTTAATGTGCTGCTTGCATTCTTTAATTAACAGTACATAACTAGTAAGAAAATATCGACTACGTTTTAAGTTTTTTATTTCGTAAATTACAGCAATTGCTCAAAGTGTTTTCCCCCAACGTCTTTGCATTATAACTGCTTTATTTATTCGTTGTTGCATACACAAATGCTTTTCATGTTCCCCACAAGAAAATATCAAGACAGCTTAAATCTGGGCTTCTTGGTGGCCAAGATAATGGACTGCCACGACCAATCCATCGTTCTGGAAATTAATGGTTTAACCATTCTCGTGTTTGAATTCCCCAGTGTGCTGGTTGCCCGTCCATTTGAAAAAACATATTTCTTCTTAAATCTAAAGGTACATCATCTAATAGATCCCTAAAATCGAGGTCTAAGAATTTAACAAAATTATTCGCGTTTAGGCGATCAGGCAAAATGTTTGGACCTATAAAAGCCTATTATCAATAATACCACCTCACACATTAACGCTAAACCGAACTTGATGATTTGTTTGGTACAGTGCATGGGGGTTTTCGTAGGTCCATTGATGCATGTTATGGATATTAAGTGTTGCATTTCTGGTGAACGTAGCTTCATCAGTCCACAAGATATGTCCAATAAAACCAGGATCCCTTTCTTGCCAACGAAGTAACCATCTACAGAATCGGACTCTTTGCTGATAGTCTTCTTTCTGGTAATAATCCCTATACTAGTTGATAATGATACGGGTGCAAGCCATTTTCCTGTAGTAAGCGATTGACTGTAATTTGGCTAACATCAAACATTCTTGCAATGAATCAGGTACTTTGTTTTGGTTCATTTTCAACTACATGTAAGACATTTTCTTCAACTAGTGGTAACAATAGTCGATGAGGACGGCCTCTGTCAGCTACTGGAGTGGGTGCAGTTCTTCCAGTTTCTCGCATTCGTTGATCCAATCGTCGAATAACATTACTATTAGGATGTCTTCTGTTTGGATACCGTTCGGCATACAAATTAGCAGCAGCATTAAAATTGCTACGACATTCCCCTAAAATCAAATACATGTCTGCATACTCCACAAAAGTGTACTCCATGACTTCGGATGGAAGTTCTGGGTAAACCAAGGGTATGATGACTATAATTACAGATTGGTGATTCCTTTTGTTGATTAAACTACAGTTAAAAATTATCATTTGATAAAAATATCGCATGATAAGGAACCCGGAATCCAACTTAAGACTGCCAATAACTCCTCATCTTGAGGATAACAGTAAATTGGTATAAAATTTTATCCCTCCTTTTTTGATCTAGAATCAGGTGGTATGTCTATTATCAGCCATTTAAGATTCACCCTGTATGTATACTTACTACGCTCCTGCCGCTAAATACCCGAACTTGCTATTACAATCTTTTTCTTCGTCTTCTTTCATTGTAGCTTGTTTTTCTTCACACCTTCCCTATGGTGTGTTCACGGATGTCGACTTGTCAGCTTTTCGCCCATCTCTTCATTGGTCTTCCCGAGTTCCGTTTTCATTTTGAATTTTTGTGTCGTGCTATTTTTATTCGTTTTCCATTAGTGGGTCTGGTTATATGGTTGTGCCTATCGTCTATTCTTATTTTTTTTATAAATGTTGCTACGCCGAACACTTCACATTCATTTTTGACGGCTCTTCTTACCCTATCTTTTTTTGCATTCATACATACTGCCGTTTCCCTCCCGGAACCGCTTTCGCATTACTTCAGGGGGGTGCGAGCGTCCCTTACAGACTAACCATTCATGCAACATGCACCCTAAACTTATTTAAGCGAAATGCGGTCGCCTCAGCCGGGATTCCAACATCCCAGCCGATCGGTCGAATTTCACTGCGCCCTCGAGTGGCAGCGTGTATTCGCACTGCTCCACCAGGGTCCCCTCCTTACCGTATCTAGTCGTTTTTTGCCGATTATCGTTATTCATTTCAACGGTTCTGAATAATTGTTTTTGTTTTCGATGTCTGTGCTCGCATCTCATCTCCGTATACCAATGTTGGTCTTATCACGTAAGGAGATATTTATTCCTCCATGTCATACCCTTAAGGCAGTTCGATATTCTGGCCCGTTTTAATGCCCGTCGCCTCACTATTTTGTGCAGGTTTCGGTCGCTGAATAGTTCTAGCCCTTGGTAGTGGAAATTAAATACTTGTTCCATAATTTCTTCTTCTAGTACCAGTTTGCATTGGATGGGCTCTTCAGCTACGACCATCGATTTTGTCTTTGTGGTTGATACGTCCATATTGTATGTTTCTGCTGCGTTGGTGTATTTGTATAAGAGGCGTCGCAGATTATCCTCTGTGTTGGCAAGGTGCACTGCATTGTCTGCGAAGCACACTAGTTGTATTTGGCTATTTCCTAGTTTATATTCATGTAATAAGCACATAAAATGGTAACACATACATCCTAGCGTAGGGGATTAACGCATAGCAATTGGTTAGTATATTCGTAAACACTATTGGTAAGTTATTACGCCGTAGTACGCAAAGCTATCAACAACATTTTCTTGTGGAGTTTGCCCTTGCAGGCATTTACCACCGTACTGTACTTCGTTTACTTTAGCATTCTAAGAACTCCTTGGTTCGCGCTTTGGATGGACGGATGGAAGCCACTAATTAGTATCTAGTAATTTCAGTAATCAGTGTTGTTAAGTAATTTTAATATTTCATATTGCCAGCGGAATATTCACAAGAAGTACCAAGTAGTTTTTTCACATCCATGCTAATATTTAATGTTGTGTTTAAAAAAATGTACTACTGGTACTAGTAACTAGTACCACCACAGTTTGAAGGCCACTGCCAGGGATTTATATCCCCTGTGTTGATCTAATTGTTGCAAGACTGCCAATTCTACCTCAATTACACTTAACTGTTCTAATTTAATTGCTACTTGCTGATCTAAATCGTTGTGGTGTTGTTAAAGGGGGCTAATTTAGTTTAAAGTTTGTCGGTTTGGCGCCGAAGGTTTTCCGATCAGATTTAACTATTGCATTAAAATTGCTCTCGTTTTTTTTTTTCATTTTTCCGAAACAATCGGCATGTACTTAAAAATACTTCCGACTTTTAGAATTGCACAAACAGATCGTTAAACTTTTAACGGCCAGAAGTCGTGTAAAAGAATTTGTCTCGTGACATTAACGGCGTTATTACCTATCAGCACTTAATAAAACAACAACTTTATGATATCGCCGCATTAGAACGGGCCCATAAATACTTCCTCGAATCGGCCAAGAGGGTTATTTTTAATTTTTGGCTTTTCTTCCAGGCGACTGCACGTACAGTTGCATCTTGGAGTATGCCTTCCCGGGCTTTGCTGTCGGGGTGGTTTTCGCGGGAATTCTCCTCTTCTCCTTCCTGAAATGCTCCGAAAAGAACCGCCAGAAGTACCAAATGGCGTACACCTACAAGCCCGTGGGCAAGGAGGCCGTGGACAAGAACCTCAACTTTTCTCCCATAATCAAAACGAAGAACTTCGAGCTGCAAAGCTACAACGAGAAGAAGAATGTGTATTAGGTAATTTTGGACTATTAGAGAGAAACGTGCGATGTGTGCGAACGACGTTATTATTTTGTTAAGTTTTTATTTATTTAATAAGATTGTGATATAATTAACTGATAGCGAGGCTTACTGAAAAAGAAAGGAGAAGAGCTGTAAGTAATATTTCGATGTTGATGTTTAAACTGTGATGTACAGGATGGGACTCGGGAGTTATTGTACCGCCCTGTATATCATTCGCGTACCTAGTGTTAGGAAGTATGTGTTTCAGAGAATATTCCAATATTTGCTTATATTTTATTTATTTGAATGTACTTTTGCTGTATCTTGTAATATAACGCAATTTCCGTGTTTGTTTGGAGATTTGATAAAACCAAGCGTGTAGTTTTAAATTACCCATAAACATTGTATTATACTACCGAAACTTAAGTGTAAAAATGACTGTTGTGAATAATAACTTAATAAGAAGACAATAATATTTTTAAAATATGTCATTTTAGTTTGCGTTAAATTATTTTATTTTGTGTAGATTCATTGTTTCGGTTACAGGGTTTTAGTAGCTTGCTTAGTTGGAAAACTTTTAGGCAACGCCTCGTATGCTTGCGCCGCTCAGCGGAAAACCCCCCTTTCAAAATAAAAATTGTATAAAGGCCTACTCGTGAAAATTTTGTGTTCTTGTTCTGTACAAAATGACAACAACGCGTTAAAAACTATTACCCTACTATTATTATTATTATTATGAAGAAGACAATAATATTTTTAAAATATGTCATTTTAGTTTGCGTTAAATTATTTTATTTTGTGTAGATTCATTGTTTCGGTTACAGGGTTTTAGTAGCTTGCTTAGTTGGAAAACTTTTAGGCAACGCCTCGTATGCTTGCGCCGCTCAGCGGAAAACCCCCCTTTCAAAATAAAAATTGTATAAAGGCCTACTCGTGAAAATTTTGTGTTCTTGTTCTGTACAAAATGACAACAACGCGTTAAAAACTATTACCCTACTATTATTATTATTATTATGAAGAAGACAATAATATTTTTAAAATATGTCATTTTAGTTTGCGTTAAATTATTTTATTTTGTGTAGATTCATTGTTTCGGTTACAGGGTTTTAGTAGCTTGCTTAGTTGGAAAACTTTTAGGCAACGCCTCGTATGCTTGCGCCGCTCAGCGGAAAACCCCCCTTTCAAAATAAAAATTGTATAAAGGCCTACTCGTGAAAATTTTGTGTTCTTGTTCTGTACAAAATGACAACAACGCGTTAAAAACTATTACCCTACTATTATTATTATTATTATGAAGAAGACAATAATATTTTTAAAATATGTCATTTTAGTTTGCGTTAAATTATTTTATTTTGTGTAGATTCATTGTTTCGGTTACAGGGTTTTAGTAGCTTGCTTAGTTGGAAAACTTTTAGGCAACGCCTCGTATGCTTGCGCCGCTCAGCGGAAAACCCCCCTTTCAAAATAAAAATTGTATAAAGGCCTACTCGTGAAAATTTTGTGTTCTTGTTCTGTACAAAATGACAACAACGCGTTAAAAACTATTACCCTACTATTATTATTATTATTATGACTAATAATTTGTAATTTAATTGTTGTATTGTGATAGCAAGTTCTAACCTTAAACTTATTTACTCTTAATGTACAGGGTGTTAAAAAAATGAATTGCTACATATCTTTTCCTTCTTGAATACTATCATCAATGCACCCTGCCACTATTACTGTTTATAATATATTATAATTAATTGATTATTATTATTATAACATAAATAATAAACTTAATTGTTCCTAAGCAAGACTTACAATTGCAATATTATTGTGTTTAATGAAATATAGTTAGTCGCTGTGTTATTTTAGGGTTCGCGCAGTTTAGTTCGAAATTATTTTTGCAGTATTGAAAATATGAGTATTTTTTATCGTGAAGTATTTTTTTAATGTACCACTAAAGAGGCAAAATTCTGATTGATTTCTGGAGAGAAAAATGATTATTTACTTGTATAAAACATTATATAGGTTAACAATGTCATATTGGGCTTAGGTCTGTAATAAAATTTGTACTTTTTTCGGAAGTGATGTAGCATTAAGACATAACTGTAATATTTAGTTTTAAAATATTTATTAAAATCGCTTCATAAATGGTAAATATATGTTTGTATGTATATATTAAAATTATTATGAATAAATATATTAAGTTATTGTATTGTTATTGCATTATTTTCATCGCATCAATTCAATTGCAAACTGGAAAATTATTTGTTACACCAAAAATTCTAGCCTGTACATGTCAAACATTTCTGTCACCTCCAGTCAAATCCCACCAGTTTGCTTCTCTGCAACTGAAAAGCCCGTCTTATTCACAATGGCGTCGATTCAAAACTACGTTTGTGATGCAGAAATATTCCCCCTACATGTAATCCACAAGCACGCGTAAGTACACCAACAGAACTATACACAAAATGTCCAAAACCGAGTTTTAGTGCTTTGGAGAATGTAGAAAAACAGCGTCACTTTTCCGCGTTAAAGATTCAAAGGTTTTGGCGCGGTTACGTAGTTCGCAAGGAAATCGCTAGGTGGCACCACGCAGCAACGGTCTTGCAGAAATATATCAGGGGATTCCTACTACGCTGGCATCTACCGGAGATGTTAAAAGAATATATGGAATGGTACAGGTTGCAGTTTTACAACAGCATGGCAACGAAAATTCAAGCTCTTTGGCGCGGCTATTTCGTAAAAACGTTTAATATTAGAAGGTACGACTAAAACTAAATATTATTCGTTTAGGCAAGAAAGGATAGGGTGCCCATAAAGGACCTACTGGAACAACGATTCGCGATAGGAAACGCCAATGAAAATATACAACACCAAATGCGAGAAGCTTTTGAAAATATGGAAAAACTGAAAGAGGAGAAAATGGAAAAGGAAGCCCAGCAATGGGTGTTGTATATTCTATTCAAGCTTCACCATCATTTAAGAACGAAAACGCGGGAAGGAATTTATTCTTTGCATGGGAAAACGTAAACGCTTTTGGCATCTTTGATTTACACACTTTTTGATCAAGGAAGACTTTAGCTTATGTATATTCTACTTTTAGTGGGTAGTTTAACTGATAAAATTAGAATAATGCAAATATTATATATTTCCTGTAATACAACTCACTCAAACCGTGTACATCTACAATTCGTATAATTTCTATTTCATTTCGAACAAATTCTAGAAATCTGTCGTGCGTCGAGGGACTCCTGAAAGTTCTACCTTTGCGACAATACATGGCTGAACTAAGAAAAACGTATTACAAACAAATAAAGAAAAAGAAACCAGCTCCTCCATACCTTTTCAAAACCAAAACTTTGCATAAACTCGAGGACAATTACAGAAAAAGGGACAGAAGTCATGAACCTAAACAACCATTTATGCCTGAAGTAAATAACCATAGTAAACGGTAAGTGTAAATTTAGTTCATGATTCACTTCCTATTGGTTGTGTAGAGGATTCTGGTAAATTTTAATAAACGGAAACATTTTAATGATTTTTATAAACCGGGTCTGATAACTTCCACAAACTTTCCTTGCAACCCAAGATATACCTGTGTATGTTGGGTTGCATAACCAGTATTTCCTATCTATTTTCATATTTTTGCAAGAGCTTCAAGATTTCTATCTTACCTTGTACTCATTCTTTTGTAATATGGTATTGTGTTTATTGTTTACTTTTAACAAACTGTAGTGACGGTTTTGCAACATTTGAATTAAATAAAATATTTGTTTAAGCTATGATAACCGAAGTTATTTAATTATACCCAATTTATTTTCTACTTAGTTCACTTATTCTTCCACGCAGGATATACAGGGTGTCCCAAGACGTGAGATCACTACTTCACCTACGTGTAGGAGCGGTGAAAAGAAGTCGAAACTAAAAGGTGGTCATTTTTTCTAAATCGTCTACTAAAGAAGTTATGGCTTGTTTTAGTTAAATACTGAAGCAGCCGAAACAATAAATGATATTAAGTGGTATTTGATACAACCTGTCTACGTTATTATGGAAATGATATTATTTACTTGTATATCAAACAGTAAAGTACTTCAAAGCTGGTTTCTCTGCTTGCACTTGTTAACAGTGTTGATAATGTTTAGTTTTACAACACGAGAATACGTCGATATCCATTACATGTACGGTTTTTATAATGGAATCTCAGTAGCAGCTGCTCGAGAATATGGGTTGAGATTTCCAAATCGGCGACTACCAGACCGACGAGTTTTCCGACGAACGTACAACCGCCTACGTGAATACGGAACTTTCCCGAAACCGTCGACTGAATGTCCAATACAGCAAGACTATGAGGACAACATACTGCTAGAAACTGACAATAACCCAGCACCTATGTTCGTCGTGTATCTGCACAAGTTAATGTACCACGAATGCGAGTTTAGAGACCATTAAAACGTGATGGTTTATATCCATTTTATATCCAAGCCTTCTTACATACAGATTTCGCTAGTCGTAGGAAATGTTTGTTATATACGACAATTATACCTGCTGAGATAATGGACCATGGAAGAGAAAGTGACAGTTAAAATCTGTGAAACCCATTGTGCGTCTTTTTCTCGTTACCCGAGTTTAAGCAATAAATTTTGTTTAATGTTTGACAAATTATGTCAAACCCGAGACATTAGAAAGTCCAAAAAAGGACGCGTTCTTCTGCGTGACAACCCCACCACTCAAGGGTTGAATACGTAGTTTTGGTGTTAGCAATTAAGAAAAATAGTTAAGTTTAGTTCGTAAGAAAATGTTGTAGCAAACAGTTGCATAAACTTCAAGCACATTATTAATAAAAATTATTATAAACTCTTTTAACTGTATTTAATTCAAGTAAACGAACCTATTTTAGTGGCGCAGTTGGTAGGATTCGCGGCGTTTATGAAAACCATTGGCCCTTTTCGTGGACATAAACGTGTACATAGTGCTTAACCGCGGATTTAAAATAAGAATAGTTTATTATTACGCAAATAAATAAGCCGTATTCTACAATAATTCAGTGAACTACTGTAACAACAACGACTCTACCCGTTGAGGTATAAAGAAGAAAGAAAACGCACGCGTCCCATTCAGCGATCACGACGACAACTTTAAATCTATCAATCCACGACAAAAAACTACAAGAAAGAAAATTGCTTCACCTGAGAGCCAAACGAAGATCCTGCTTCTACTCACAGTATCGTAAGTGTGCTTTGTTTGTCAATATTGTTTTCCTTTCTGTAACCAATCCTACATCTATTCCTATTATTCAATAATTAGAGTAAGTTATAATCGAAATTCTATCATGGAAAACCAAAATCAAGATCAAGTAGTTAACATCCAAAACCAAATTAACGATGAGCCAGTCGGACTTGTTGATGTTGGTGAATTTAATATTAGTTACTTACAAATTATTCCCGAATATGATGGTACATTATCAAATTTATCGGATTTTTTAAGTGCTTGTGAACTAATTATGCAAGCATACTATGACCCCGCATTACCAAATGCCTTTCGAAATAAAATGCTGTTACTTAACATAAAAAACAAACTTAAAGGCCCCGCTAAACAATTAATAGCAACCCGAAATTTTAATGATTGGGATTCAATCCGTAGATGCCTTTTAACTAACTTCGCCGATCAACGTGATACGGAAAGTCTGCTGAGAGACCTCCATCACATGTACCAAAAAAATGCAGAGACCCCAAAACAATTCGAACAACGAATGTTAGAACATTTAGTTCTACTTCACCAAAGCGTCTTGCGCGATGGCGAGCCCGTGCTCATCGCTCAGTCAAAAAGGGACTCGATTAATTTCCAAGGGCTTAAAACCTTTCTTGCTGGCCTCGATGAACCCCTCGGTTCTAATATTAGAGCACGTAACCCTGCAAGTATCCAACAAGCCTTACAATTTATCTTGAATGAAGAGAACATAACGTACATGAAAAACCGTTTAGGACAATCGAGTTCAAAAAATGTTGCTTATAATAAAGCTCAATATCCACCCACTATTAGGGATGATAAGTCTTGTTCTCTATGCAGAAATCAGGGACATAATGCACAAGAATGTCGCATGAAAATGCACTTCAGACCAAATTTACAGAACAGAAGTTTTTCCGATTTCACTAACACCCAACAAAGACCATTTCAACAAAATCGCCCACAATTACACAATTTTGCTCGCGGTGCTGTCCCACGCTTTCAGCAACAATTTCGTGGTTCTAACCCACATTTTCAATTTCAAAATCGAGTAAATTTCACTCAACCTGGTATATCAAGAGAGGTACAATCCGAAAGAGCCCACAATAAGGTAGATATTACATACGACTCTGACGACCCTTATACTGATTATTGTAATGAACAATATGTTGATGACGGAAATAATCAAAATTATGAAAATTTTGAAGATTCAGGAAATCTTGAACTCAATCATTTAAACTTCCAAAAATGTTCCCTCAATACAGTAACTCATCAACATGCTCCAAATAATAATTCGAGCTTGCCATTTTTATATTTCCCAGAATCAAAAACAAAATTTCTTTTAGATACTGGAAGTCGTGTTTCTTTGATTCATCCAAATCTAGTAAAATCTTTTAAAGATAAATTTATAAATTATCCTATAATTTTGCAATCTTTAACCACAGACATGCATTTTGAACATGCAATCGAGGTAGCAATGCCAAAATTACTCACTAAAAAGCATTTATTCGTTATCGCAAAATTTAATAAAAATTTTGATGGTTTAATAGGCATGGACTTACTAGAATCCATTGATAGCATTGTTGATTTAGAAAAAAATTTATTATGTACCAAAAACGGTAAATTTCACATTTCTCTTGACCTAGAAAACCCAAAACCTTATTATATGGAAGAAAAACAAACATTTTTAATCGCACCACGCACCGAACAAGTAATTAAAATCAAAACACAGCCTTGTAATTTTAGCGATGCCCTCATGTCTTCAATGGAGTTTGACAACGGTTTACGATTACCGGATGCCATTGTAACTGTAAAAAACCATGCAGTTTTGACTAGTGTGATTAACCCAACAGAAATTGAACAACTATTAACTCTTACACCTAGTGAACCAGTCAATGTAATAACAAGAAGCCAGACCCAACAACATTTAAACCCCACTCAAATAATATTAAGAGAACTGTCAAAGAATACTTATGAACCCAAACAAATTGATCAAACACCTGATCATGTCACTTTTCAAAAACATAAAAACATCTTCTTTATTATTAGTCCAGCTAGAAAATTTGACCTGGAAAAACAAGATGAAATCATGTCAACTTTAAAAATCAATTTCGAAATGCCTACCGTCGATTATTTCACTTGCAACAATACGAATTATTTAATCCTTAACATACCCGATTTGAACAATATAATGCATTTAGTAAATA
This sequence comes from Limonius californicus, assembly GCA_014611495.1. NCBI lineage: Eukaryota > Metazoa > Arthropoda > Insecta > Coleoptera > Elateridae > Limonius > Limonius californicus. The sequence goes on from JABXWE010012219.1 coordinate 13,195, forward strand.
TATTACTTGAAAAACAAACTATGTTTACGGACGCTCATTATTTTACACAATTTGAAAAGGAAGTTCCAAAACTTCCCCACATTCTAAAACTAATTTTCGAAGATTATCCTAAATTCACTTTTTGTGAAAATCGCATAATCTATCCTGACATCTTGGAATATAGGAATTTAATTAAACAATTCCATGAAACAAAACCAAACTTCCATAAAGGAATTAACGAGACTTACACCCGAATTCGAAAGCTATATTATTTTCCAAAAATGAGAGATCAAATAACTGATTATGTAAATTCATGTCATTTTTGCAACCAAAACAAAATTGGCAGAACAAACTTAACAGTTCCCCTAGTCATTACTGAAACATGCAGTAAACCATTTCAACGCCTGAATATGGATACTTTCGAATTTGACAATATCAAATTTCTGACAATCATTGACGACTTTACCAAATTTGTACAATGTTACAAACTACAATTTTTATCAGCGAAAGAAGTCATGAACAATTTAATCGTTTACTTCCAACACTTTGGAGTACCAGAACATTTGCACTCAGATTTAGGTACTGAATTTGAAAATAATTTAGTTAACGACCTTTGCAATATGTTTAAGATCAAATACACCAAAAGTTCATCGAATCACCCCCATTCAAACGGGCAAATAGAACGCTTTCACGCTACACTTGCAGACTCACTAAGGATTTTCAAAAGTCAATTCCCAAACGAAGACATTTCTATTTCCCTTTTAACAGCAATCACTAACTTTAATACTGCCGTTTCAAGTAGCACATCTTTTACTCCCTATCAACTTTTATATGGCTTCACCTCGTTAAAACCCGTCTCTGATTACGAGTATCAACACAGAATTTATAACGAACACATTTTACAACTTAAACAAAAATTCGATTACATGTTCCCTAAGGCGCAAGAAAACCTGAAAAAGGCTAAAGAACGATCAAAGACATTATACGACAAAACCGCAAAAGAAAGAGTTTTCCAGGCAAACCAATTCGTTTATTTGTTAAACGACAATATTAAAAAAAAAAAGCGACCCCCGATTTACAGGTCCATTTAAAATTATTAATATCATCCCAAATAATACGTGCATGTTACAACTTAAAAAGAATTTAGTAAAGGTACACTACGACAGATTGAAACCTGCAATCCTTGCAGATGGCTCTTTTATGGTACTGCAGAATACCAACAGCAACTAATAAATTCCCCTAAGGTCTTATTACAAAATGTACAATTTCAAAATTCAAATAAAAAAAAAAGTAATTTCCCGCCAAATATCGATAATGTACTACACTACCAGGAAATAATTAAAATTAGTTATTTTAAATGTAGCAATAAAAACATCTTTGTCTTGCAAATACTTTTGGTCATTCAAAACCTTATTATAATTATTATTACCCATAACCTTTACCCTATAAAACGAATCTTCTAAATATTTTTCCACTATTATCCCTTCATCCTTACATCAAGCAATATTAGATGAAAACAAGCAGACCTTGCGAACCGCAACCAACCTGCACTAGATCGGGGATACACAGGAACCATCAAACCCTTTTTAAAGCTGGTGGTACAGCTTTGTCTGCGTTGGGAGGTGTTATATACGACAATTATACCTGCTGAGATAATGGACCATGGAAGAGAAAGTGACAGTTAAAATCTGTGAAACCCATTGTGCGTCTTTTTCTCGTTACCCGAGTTTAAGCAATAAATTTTGTTTAATGTTTGACAAATTATGTCAAACCCGAGACATTAGAAAGTCCAAAAAAGGACGCGTTCTTCTGCGTGACAACCCCACCACTCAAGGGTTGAATACGTAGTTTTGGTGTTAGCAATTAAGAAAAATAGTTAAGTTTAGTTCGTAAGAAAATGTTGTAGCAAACAGTTGCATAAACTTCAAGCACATTATTAATAAAAATTATTATAAACTCTTTTAACTGTATTTAATTCAAGTAAACGAACCTATTTTAGTTGTTGGCGCTGGATCATTGAAAATCGAAACCTACCTAATAGAATTTTATTCACGGACGAGGCAACATTTACAAGGAATGGATTAATGAACAGAAAGAACAGCCACTCTTGGGATTTGGAGAAACCACACGAAATTACAGTTTCAAATTATCAACATAGGTTTTCAGTGAATATCTGGTGCGGAATTATTGATAACATGCTCATTGTTCCATTCGTTTTTGAGAACCATTTAATCGCCGACAGATATTTAGATTTCCTACAAAATCATTTGAGAGGTTTGTTAGATGATGTCCATCTGGCGATCAGACATGGTATGTGGTACCAGCACGATGATGCCCCTGCGCACTTTGCATTACGTGTAAGACAATTTTTGAATCAAGGGTTTTTTTCAGGACATCATTTCTCATGCTATTACCTGACTATTAAAACATAGCGTAATTTTGATACTCCTCCGACCCAAGGTTTGCTTACTACGGGAACGTTCAGCGCCCCTTACGTCGGATTCGTTTTTTCCTAAACTTTTTCTCATTTTTTTTTCGAATTTATTCTTATTCTTCTAATATGCGTTTCTTTCCTAAACTTTCCAAAACTATTTCCAATTTTACCCTAAACTACCCCTAATTTTATATATATATATATATTTTGCCGTGTTACACCCTTTTAAAGTGACTAAATTCTAATTAATTATAAAGCATAGAGCCATATGTAGCTTTTCCTTATGATAATGAGTCGTTCACACACAGCATCTATTTTTGGCGCCCAACGACGCGGGACAAGTGAAGAATTTTAGCACGATTAAGTTGTTTTTATTGGGGAATTCAGGTTTATAAAGGTAAGGTTAGGCAGAAAGGGGATTTTGACAGGTATTTCAGTAGCAAGTCAACTGGTTTATTTACGATGGAAACCAGAAAAGGAGAAGAAAAGAAGGAAATGTCAATGGAAGAAATGTTCCAACAATTAACGTCTCTAGTGGAACAGAAGTTGGATAAACATTTTAAGGAAATGAGAGTAATAATTCAGGGAGTAGGTCGGTCAAATAGGAAGTCAGATAAGGATAATGAAAATGTGAAGGAAAAGCTAGATGAAAATAAAAAGAGGATAGGAAAGAAAGGAAAGATTAATAGATATGATAGGAGCATAAAGGGAAGAAGATAGGAAAATTTGACAGGGATAATAAGGAAAAGGATGAGGAAAAGATAGGTAAATATGAAGGAAATAAGATAGGAAAGAGTGATAAAAAAGATAAGGATATAATAGGTAAATATGAAGGAAATAGGATAGGAAAGATTGATAAAAATGCTAAGGATATGATAGGTAAATATGAAGGAAACAGGATAGGAATGATTAAGAAAAAAGATAAGGATATGATGGGTAAATATGATGGAAATAAGAAAGGAAAGGTTAAGGAATCGAAAGGAAATGTAGAAGAAGGATTTGATGAGAATAAGAAGGAAAGGTTTGATAAATATGATAGGAGTATGAAGGGAAAGTTTAATAAATATAAAAGGAATATGATAGAAACGGTCGATAAATGTAAGGGGAAGAAGGAAAGAAGGATTGATAAACGTTATGGTAAAGTGATAGGTAGATTTGATAAAAATAATTTGGAATTAGAAGGATACGATATGAAAATGAATAAAGAATGTAATGAAAATGAGTTAAATAGCCCACAAATGAGTAAGAAAGATGTTAAAATATTAAAGGATAAAGGTATTGAAGGATTAAAGGAAAAGAAAACGGATTTGAAGCAAGAATTGGTTATTAAACAAGATAAATATGAAAAAAGTAAAGAAGCGATGCAACAAGGAAGATCGGAAAATATGATCGTTAGTACGCAAAAGAGCCAAAAAGGTACAACAAGTGAATAAAAGTTATCCGAACGAAGGATATAACATAAAGACTATGATTATAAAGCAACAAGAGTTAATTTGCTTACAAGATTATCATCCGGAAACAATTAAAAAGGAGATATTTGAAAAGTTAACACATTCCGTAACAAAAATAGGATTGTTCATACTTATTTATGCCTTATAGATTAAAGGGGATATTTAGGTTAGGATTAGTTTGTAGTTTAAAATAGGTATCTTATAGGCTAAAACTTAAAATTATATTAGGGTTAAAAATCCTTTTCAAAACAAAAAACTATTAAGAAATTATTAAAAATGTTAAAAAATATGTTGATTTATGTTTGTTTGTGTTTATTAATTTCTGTAGATTTTAGTTAAGTAGGTTTTTTGTTTGAGAAAGCATTTTAAACAAAGGGGAGATGCTGTGTTACACCCTTTTAAAGTGATTAAATTCTAATTAATTATACAGCATAGAAGCCATATGTAGCTTTTCCTTATGATAATGAGACGTTCACACACAGCAATATATATGTATATACAGGGCTGTGGATGGTGGTAGCTCAGTGGGTGGTGGTAGCTCAGTTGCTAGAGCGCTCGCTTTCTGAATAAAACATCGATTCTGGCTTGGGTTCGGAACCTAAGCAGAACTATGCAGGTTTATAAAAATCTCGTCTGCAACCCACTACACACAATTTCCCAATTCGGCTTGCAACCGTGGGATCTTAATGCTAAAAACCTTCTCTGGAATTTCGGTCGTTCGAATTCGACGTTAAACTGTAGGTCTCCCGTGTTTCTACCTTAGCGCTGAGGAGAAACACGTGGCAGAGAAGAGGCCGATGCCCAGCAGTGGGACAGAAAGGCTGTTGATGATGTACAGTGCTACTCTAAACTACTAGTATACTAGGTCTAATCTACTTCTACTCACTACATGCTAAGTGCTAAAGTCACTTCTATATTCATGCCATATTTCTAATTTGCCATGCACACATGCATCATGCTGATATTTACTTGTTTCGTCCAGGTCCGTCTCTCTCTCTCTTCTCTTCTTCCCTCTTATCTCTTCTCTCTGTACCTTCTCGTTCTTTCTTTTTCCTCTACTCTTTTGTCTTCCTGTTATCCGTTTTTTGTTGTCGTTCTTGCTTCTTGTATGTTCTCAACCGTTACTATTCTGCAATAGCAAGGCGTGAGCATTCTTTTCTACCTCTTCTTCTGACTGCGGATAGTCTCTTCCGGCCTTAGCAATTTCTTGCTGGAATCCGGACGAGAGCCAGCAGTCCGCACTTCCCTATCTTCTTTTCGCGGTTATTTCATCCCTCTATCTGTCCTACTGGTTAAAGTTTCTCTGGGCTATTTTGGATGTCTTATCCGCTAAGCTGTTTAGCACGCCAAACAGCTGCGGATCATTCAACATCCCGGGTACGTTGTGATCTTGGAAAGTTGCCCTTTTCTCGTAGTTCTTCCGCCGTGTCAGGACATTGGAACACCATGTGTTCGGGTGTCCCAATTTCCCCACACCGAGATCGGTCGTCTTCTTTTAGATTGAACGTTTTGAGGTAGGTGGGGTAGGGTCCATGCCAACTTAAAAAGTTAACAAGTCCTCTACTCGGTTTGAAGTATTCGTTGTTCATTTGTCGACGTTCAATGTTTGGGATGAGTTGGTGGGTTCTCCTCCCAACTTCCGAGCTATCCCACTGAATTTGCCGTTGCTCTAGGATGTTGTTGGTAATTGCTCTTTTTGTTTCCACTCTTTGTTCTGTCGCTAGTACCCTCTCCTTCCTCTGGTGTCTACCTTTCTTGTGCCAGTATGTCGCGGCTCTTTTTCTTATAGTTAGGTCCAGAGGACAGATCCCAGTTATGACATACAGTGCATCCAGCGATATTGTGTTGAAAGCGCCTGTGAGTCTTACTAGGATCTCCCTCTGGGCACTTCTTATCTTCTGCCTCGGTTTCACCAGTAGAAGCCCGTCCGCCCATACACTGGCCGCATATGACACTATACTCGCCATTATATTGCCAAAATCTAGTTGGACCGTACCTAGAGGGATATTATATTCTCGTTGAGCAATTCTAGCGATCTTGTTCATTATTGCTTTGGCTTTGTTACCCGTCTCTGTTATGTGGCAGTTGTGATTTCTTTTTTCATCTAGGTAAATACCTAGGTATTTTGTTGTCTGCTGCCTACATATTCGTTTCCCACCTATGTTAATTAAGGCGTTTCTCTGCAGGTTCCCCTTCATCAGAGCATATGTGGTCTTTCTCTCTGGGATGGTTAATTTGTTTTTCTTACACCAGTCGTTTAGGTCTCTCAAGACATTGTTGGCTTTAACCTCCAATTCCTGCCTCTAGTTCCCTTTCACGACTAGTAGTAGGTCATCCGCGTAGGCAGTTGTAGACCTGACCTCCCGGTTCCCATCCAGGACACCCAGCAGTTCTTCCATAATTAGGTACCAGAATATGGGCCCACATATGGATCCCTGAGGGAATCCCTTCGTGATCTGTTTGGTCAGTGTTTCATTTGGGCTTAGCATTTCAACCCAACGGTCCTGGCAATAGTTTTTGACCATTTTGTATATGTCAATTGGGCAGTTTATGTCCCTTAGCGTTTTGTACAGCGCTGGCCACCAGAGGTTGCCGAAGGCTTCAGATATGCCCGCGAATATCGTGATCACATATTTGGAGCCTGCGGCCTCCACCTGTTCCAGCGCTTCATTTAATGCGTCCTCCGTTGATCTCCCCTTCCTATAGCCATACTGGTTTGGATGCATACCTTGCAACTCTCTGTGTTCTTGGAGCCTGTTGCATACAAGCCTCTCCGGTACTTTGCCCAAAACATTTATTAGGCAAATTGGTCTATAGGATTTGGGATCCTCGGGGTCTTTATCTTCGCCTTTTTTGATTATAGTGACGTCAGCCCTTTTCCATATCTTCGGGAATTTCCCTTTCCTCATACATGTATTATACTGTGTCGTGAGTTCCGGTACTATTTCCTCCGTTATGTACTGCAGGACTTCCGCCTTTATACCATCAGGGCCAGGGGCTTTGTTCTTTTTAGTGCTTTTGATAGTGTCTGCTACCTCTTGCATGGTAAATGGTCTTGTTCGTTCGTTATTGTTGATCATCAGTATCATGTCTTGTCTCAATCTAATTTGATCTTCGTCTTCTGCTAAGTTGTCATTGTCTGGGAGCAGAATTCGCAATAGCGCTTCCGCTGAGTCCTTCCAGTTCTTTGTATAGTTATTGTCCGCTATTTTCAGCGTAGAGAATACCGTTGGACTCCTGCTCTTGTTGGAGACCAATTTATACGGTCTTATAAGTTCTCTTTTAAGAATCTGTCCCAGCTGTGCATCTTAGTTTCGTATATCTCTTGTATAGACTGTCATGAATCAACGACATGTAATTGGTAGAGAAGAAAAGCACCCCTGGCCCCCAAGATCTCTGGACTTAACTTGTTCAGATTATTATTTGTTGGGTCATATGAAAGATATAGTATACCAGACACCATCAGAGACGGTTGAAGCATTTTTGAGGCAGCAGAACTAATTCGGAATAACAATGATACCTATGTTACGTAGGGCAACCAGATCTCTCTAAAATAATAATAAATGTAGGCTTTTCTCAAATTATAATTATCTAATAAATAATAATTTAACACTCTGTATTTTGAAAACGGTTTACTTTAGGGCATGACTTTATTAGAATTTTTAACTATATTTGGTCTAAACATTACGTACACGAAGTAGTGACCTCATGTCGTGCGACACCTTGTATTACCCAAAATGGAAAATTACAAGTTTTTTATTAATTCTGAATTATAATTCTTAAAAATTTTTGATTTTAGGTTTGTGTTAACCAAAAAGACCGCCCCGAAGGCTTATGAAAGATTGATGTTTAGCGCTGAAGACTACCCAGGACAAAGATTCAGCTTTTCCCGTAAATCGGATAAAAGTAAAAACGTATGCTTTAAAGACTTCGACTTGCACGTTTTGAAGAAAGTGGCCTTTAAGCTCCATCCTCCGCCTTATTACATAGACTTCTGGACAAAAATATGCGAGATACACGATCTTCCCGATGTGTAAAGAGAAACTGCTTTGTATAATTATTGTAGATTTTTATTGTATATAGAAATATAATTACTATGTGCACATAAATAAGAAAATAAGACTACTTAATTCACTTGGAAAAGTTCATAATACAATTATTGATTTTATATTAAGCAGATTGGCGTTTGCTTCAAACTTTGAAAGAACACATTTCTTACTGAATGGTTTATATATTTTCAAATTGTTTACTACGCAGGCATTTACCAATCTAATTACCATAAAGTTATTCACAGGTAAAACAAGCTTTATTGTGGAATGTTTAATTAATTATCATAGACTAGAAAAGCAGTCAGTTGAAAATTCCTCAAAATTATCTTTCCGGACAACTCATACTGGCTGTATAGTTCTTGGTGGGATGTCAAATTTACTACGAACTCCTCAGACTCAAAAGTGCACCCAGGGGCGTTGTGCAAGAACTTCTCCTTGTTCTGGGATAACCTAATGGGTTCATCTACAATTATTGAAAACATCACCATGTAGTTCTATGTTTGGGGTAGCTAATCCACCACTACACGCCATATAAATTTTCATACTGTCCTTAATACGGTGCTAAGGCGGAAATCTATTTGGGACACCTTCTTAAGCTTATGTGACATATCAGATATGGTTCCATTAGCTATGCTACGTGTAAATTAAAATCTTACCCTTAATTAAAATGTGCTGAAACAGCTTATTTTTTGCACAAACAACAACTTCGATTCGGGTAACCCACCACCCTTCATGGTCTTCCTGAAACACAATGAAGATGAGTAGCGTACCATGAGCTACACCCACAAACCTGCACCTGCACAAAACACCACTTCATGGAATACCCATCCCATGAGACTCTCATCCAAGCCTCATGACTCAAACACGATCCTTCCACGATAGCATCGTTGGGCATGTTGGTCGACACCAAGTTGGTATCAGCACTTGGAGATTTGAAACTGATCTACGAAATAAAATTCTAAAGGTCTCTAACGGAACATATTAATCCCCAACCTCAATCAATCCCTCAGTTTTCAACATTGCACAATTAAAAGGCCCATGGTCATGCAAACTATACACAACTCCTTCTTCAATGGTTGCATTTAATGTAACTGCTTCGTCGATGGTAGAATCTGACGTGTCATTTAGGTCCAACGGGAACACGGTGGTGGTGTAAGTTTCGTTGTCGAGAGTATCATCGACAAGGTAAGTGGTAGGATTTTCGATAATCTCAACGGGTGGAGGTCTGTTGGTACCTTTTATGTGCAGCAGATGCGCCATACAAAAAAAATCAACTTAAACTACGCAATTTTTCAACCAAGGACTGCTACGCACCTAAAGCAGAGTAAATTTCATTTTCAAGGTCAAACACGGGTCCAAAACGTGCGTGGCCGCCCATGAACGGCTGCAACTGGAAGTTTTCCTTGAGATATATCTTCGCAGTAAAGTTTGCAGTTGGAGAGACGTCCCTGCCATCGGTTAAGCTCAGATTTACGGCCGTCTTGTTGGAGATGCGATGGGAATAGCCAAGAGGCGTTGGAAAAATGGGCTCCATTGTAGAGAACGTGAAAGACTTGCCTATGGAATAACGTTTAGTTGAATGGAGGTTCGATTTTATTTCACGTTTAGCTTACGTACCACAGAAAGCGAATTTGCGAAATCCCTCCGTTCTTGTGTTTATTATCAGGTCGATTTGGTTCACGTACCACCTTTTTCTTCCTGGAGTCTAGAAAGTTAGAAAATTTGGTCAAAATAATCAAATTTTGTTTCGTAGCACACCTTTGCGAAATTCCATACAAGGCTATATTCATTCCATGAAATTCGTATGAAGGAAGTGGCTTCTTGGTCGCAATTTCCTTCAATGACCGCATTAGATGGTACAATCCTTGAAAAAATATAACCGTCTATCTTTTTGCTAACGTTGGACTTTTTGTAGATGACCTATAACAACGCTTGTCTCCTTTGTGGTACGTGTAAAATTGCCCGAAAGCTCACCAAGATTGATAAACCACCATCAAGTTTAATGCAGATAGAACCATTTTTGGAATAGAAACTCAGTAAGACGTCTTCTTGTTGGCCGGATCCGATTTCGGACTTTGCCAGCCTTGGTTCCCGATCTAATTTCGTATGCATTTGTATGCTACACCCTTTTGTTAGATTTTTGCTTTTATCCGGCGTTTCCGCGCTGGTTTTGTCAATTAACAGCAAGAAGGCAAAATCTAGCAAAACGACAAAATTTTTAAGCCTTTTGAGAAAAAATTCAAAATTACTTACAAATTAAAAAAGGTCGACAATAGAAGTCCGTCCGCCTTTTGGCCATGTCGGCTGCACTCTTTTAACACATTATATCACGTCAATTGCTGAAATTGATGTAACTGATCTGCTTCCGCCAGAAATAGACTAGGGAAGCAATTGGTTAAAGCTCAATCTCCACTGATAGTTATTCTGTTGCCTAATTGAACCTAATCGTTAGCTGGTAGTTGCAAAACGTTTACGCAATTAAATAGAAAAGATCAGTTCGTGCTCGCAAGGAAATAATCAATTTGTAACAAAAAACAACAGAGCGAATTAAGCAATTTGTTGAAATAGTACATACTGAACGTGTAAATGAGGCTTAAGGAAAATGTAGGTTAATTAAAATTGACGTAAGGTATGTTTGGTCGAAAATTGGGTCATACTGAACACAACCTATTTACAAAATTACTTAATTGATTGTAACCCCGAAATAAAATATAATGCACTAAGATAGAGAACAATTAAATAATTGCAGTGTAAAACTGTCTTAACTGTGATTGCGGAAATATTACCAATAGAAAAATTTCGACGAGCTTTAAATCTCTAATTAAAACAATTAGAAAACGTTTCATTGTGTAAATTAAGCTCCAGTCTTAAATGCCGACTAACACAAATTACTTGTATAAAGTATAACACTGGCTTGTAATTAATTAATAGATAAATAAAACAATTGAATATCGAAAAGTTATTCCGAACAATGGCATTTCTATTAGGTACATTATTATTTCCATCGCTGGGAACGTTGGCTGAATTGGACATTATTGAAACTCGCAAAGTTAATTAATTTATCATTTGATTTGTTTAACGAAATTAATACAACGGAATGAGGCTTAAAACGTGCTCGATTGTTCCGTAATAGCTTTAAATGTAAAAGTTGTTCTTTATAATAGGAATCGCAAAACATTTCATTGTGTCAATCAATCCAATTTGTTGAAGAATTGTTTAATTACCGTTTACATTAATTAGGAGGCGTAAGTTGGTCCAGGAACATCGCTATGAAATGGAATTTTGTGTGAAATCCGGAGATTTCAATGCCAAGCAGACTGCAAACCTTAGATAACGATTTTCGCAGGGTATTTAGAAATGTGTCGAAAGTTATATTAGATATTTCTAAATTGCATTGAACTGTGGCTCTAAACCTTTCCTAACTCTTAAGGACATTTTTTAAAACTCTATATTGTTTGTGTTATAATCTAATAGAACTTACGTCTTAATTAATACTTTATTTATATATTTTTACAAATCTTACAGTTAACAGCAACAGATTAAAATTAAAATAAACTTTATTTTTTACGATTTGTTCTTCAAACATTTAACATTTTTTGCCAATAATTTATCTATACATTCAAATAAGGAATTAATTAATTTACATCTGATAAGCGAAATTATAATTATAATGGCACAAGATTGCTAAATGAAGTATTTTATTTTTTACAACGAGTACGATTTACATTTAGTTTTGAGTTTCTCAAATCTGGTAATCGTTGTAGCAGGAAGATATCGCGCACGAAGGGTCGAAAAGCTTAGCCTGGAATGCGGTCATTTCCACCCCATTCTGGTGCCCTTGGAGGACGTTCGCTTGGCCCACGGACATGTTGCTTAACAGAATTTCTCTAAAAATAAACAACGAATTAATATTTTCATAATTAATTGCTAAATCGATCAACATTTTAAAAAATTATCCTTACTTATGTATAACATTTATAATTTATTGATTTGCACTTCTACAATCAGGAATCATATCCGATTCTGAAAATAGTTACGATTGTACAAGGTGTTAAAATAATGGCGCTTGCGTTCGCTTTTATGTTGTTGGGTTACAATTTGAATAAGGGAAAAGAATCTCCGGGGTTAATTTTCCAAGACATTGCAATTCTTTAAATAATAAAACTGGAAACATTGGCTTTTAAACTAATGCTGAAAATTTAATGTAGGCAGCCTACGAATAAAAAACCCTAAACAGAGAAATATGGCATAGCGCAATCTAAATATGTAGCAAATTAACATTGAGCGAACAGAAAGGAGGTAAAATAAGTTGCCCAATCGGATCTCCGGAGGGAACAGCACTGAATGACAATGAGCAAAGAAAATTAAATGGTCGCGGAATGGAATGTACGAAGCTTGTTTGAAGCAGGAGAAATAGCAATAGACTACAAACAAGCATACGATAGCATTAACAGAGAAAAACTACTTAAGCTCATGGTAGACTTTAACATCCAGAAAAATTGGTTAGATCTCCTTGGATCCTTAATTTATTTTCTGTTTTGTTCAGTGTAATCTTTACTAGATTAGTAAAGATGAACAAACTGAACAAAACAGAAAATAAAGTAAGGATCCAAGGAGACACAGCACAAAACTTCACAGTCGCGATAGGTTTAAGGCAAGGCGATCCACTATCCACAATGTTATTTAACATAACTCTGGAAAAAGCCCTGAAAAGTATCATAGGAAACGGACAAGGTACAATCTACAAGAAATCGAAGCAAATGGTAGGACAAAAGAAATAATCCAATCTACGGTTGAAGAACTTGAGGTGGCGTGCAAACCACTAGGCCTAACAATAAATAACGCAAAAAACAAATATATGGTAAACACAAGAAACCTAAGGAGGCGACAAGAAGATCACCTGCAAACCCAAGATCACATATTCGAAAGAACAAATAGCTTCAAATACCTTGGAAGCACAATAACAGAACAAAACGAAATAATCGAAGTTATAAGATCTAGATTAGTGGCGGGTAATAGAAGTTATTTTGCACTGCAGGGCATACTAAGATCGAGAAACATTCCACGAAACCTAAAGAAGAAAATATACACAACTATAATACGACCTGTAGTGACCTACGCTAGTGAAACCTGGGTACTTACAATAAACGATCAAAGAACACTAAATATATGGGAACGAAAAGTACTGCGAAAAATATACGGAAATTCTAGGAAATTGGAGAATTAGAACAAACACAGAGCTTAGGGACCAGATCTGGTTGCGTTTATTAAAATGCAATGCCTAAGATGGCTAGGACATATCAGGCGAATAGAATCACATAGACCACCAAGGAAAGCGATGGAAGGAAGACCAGAGGGCAGAAGAAGAAGAGGAAGACCCAGAAAACGATCGCTCGACGACGTGGAAGAAGACCTAACAACACTAGGAATAAGAAGATGGAGGAGGGAAGCAGAGAATAGATCAAGATGGAAGGAAATAGTAGCGAAAGCCAAGGTCCTGAATGGACCGTTGCGCTCACAGAGAGAGACCTAAACCTAAAAAGGCTTAACATTGATATACTAGACGTTGCAGAAACATGGTGGCCTGGCAATGGAATATGTACCGTCCCAGGAGGTTCGTTTTACTACTCGGGTAACCAGGATAAGAACCACCGAAAAGGAGTAGGAATATTCATTGCAGAAAAACTTTCAACCAGTGTAATGGATTTCTTCCCGTAATCCGATAGGATTACTCAAATCAAACTTAAGTCTGTGAATCTCAACGTTACTCAGATTTATGCCCCCACCTCACATTTCACAGAACAGGAAATTGAAACATTCTATGGAGGAATAAAGGAGCTACTCAAACTCACGAAGAAACACGAAATTAACATAATTATGGGTGATTTCAACTCCAAGCTAGAAAAAGGATGGTGTGGCGACCTGGTGGGGCCGTTTGTACTAGGGGAGCGGAACGACAGAGGTGGCTAATACTTGGTTCTGTTTGCCACCTCGCTGACTGTATACATGGAAGTCCTCAGCAGACAAACCAAACAATATAGTCCGAAATCAAATAGATTTCATACTCATTAATATCCGATTTGGGATATCCATCACGAGGACATGCACCTATCCAGGAGCAGACGTACCATCAGATCATGTATTACTTCTGGCATGTTTTAAAATTAGAAAGGCAAGACACAAAAGAACCAACAACCCAAGAAAAATATTCGACGAACAACTTCGACAAGAAGACCTAAGAACTGAAGTAAGACCAGAATTTAATCGTAAATGGAGACAATAATAGCACCATTGGTGGAGACAATAGAAAACTTGGATAATATATGTGAGGAAACGAAAAAACGCCGTGACAACCACAGCTGAAAACAAAATAGGATATCAGAAAAGAAACCTTGGGTGACGGACGAGATTCTCTCACTAATAGATGAACGACGAAAATACAGAAATCACACAGATCTAAGGGAATACAAAAACATTCATAATCTGATAACGATGATCAGGAGAGCGAAGAATGAATGGCTGAAAAATGAAAGTGAAGAGATAGAAAACCTGCAAATTTTACATGAAAATTTCAACCTACATAAAAAGATGAAAGAAACAGCTGGAATATACCGAAAAAAGACTTTCTTCATGATAACAAATGACCACAACAAAATCGCCAGCAACGTTAAAGAACGAAAAATCATCTAGAAAATATATTAAACTTACTTCCAGAAGAAATAACGGAAAACGAAAACACAAAAGAGGATATAAGAGGCTTCTCAATAACAAAATCTGAAATCAAAAAAGCCACCAGGACCTGATGATGGGGTTCCAGCAGAATTAATTAAACTGCTAGACGACGGAGGCATTGCAGTGCATCAAAAACTCCTCAATAAAATATATGAAACTGGCTAGTATCCTGCCCAATGGCTTTTATCAACTTTTATCTCTTCTTCTGAGTCGTTTCCTTCATTACTGAAGATTCGTAATCTCATGAGCATTCTCTTGTGATGTCTCTCGAAGCGTTTCGGTCTTGCGCTTTTTCAATGGTTTCTTTGATTGAGTTATTTGGTTTACTTGGTCAATCCATCTCAAGGATGATCGACCCCTGGCGCTTTTTCCGTCAACCTTGCCTTGGACGATTAATTTTTCGAATGCAATGTCATTGGTTCTGGAAACATGGCCGAAGTAAGATAGAATACGCCTGCGGCATTCTTTGGATAGCCTTTCCGTGATCTTGAGTTCATTCAGTATTGACACATTCGTTCTTCTAGCCGTCCAGGGTATTCGGAGCATGCGCCTCCAAACACCACAACTCAAAAGACTCTATTCTATTTCTATCCAAGGTGCTCAGCGTCCATGTTTCAGCTCCATATAGAAAGATGGGATGTATTGGTGAGCGCACTAGCTTCATTTTGGTGTTCCCTAGTTATTTGTTTGTCTTTCCACCCTTTTTCCAAATTTGTCATAGCGTGCTATAGATATTCGTCTTCTTATTTCGCTTTCGCATCTGCCTTTAGAGCTTATGAGTGATCCTAAGAATACAAACTCCTCCACTCGTTGTATGTTAGGCATGCGATTTTCTGGCTGCGCTAAGTTGCCCCTGTCGACTATCATTAGTTTTGTTTTCCCTATGTTTATTTCGAGTTCTAGGGATCTGCTTTCATTTATTATTCTCTGCACAAGTTCTTCCAATTCTAGTTCGCTTGTTGCTAATAGTGTGGTGTCATCCGCGTATCTTAAATTGGTATTTTTTTATCAGAGATTCCCTCTTCAAAGTTCTCTAGACTCTTCCTTGTAGTGTATTCGCCATATATATTGAACAGCCTTGGAGAGAGTATACATCCCTGCCGGACGCCTTTTTGGACCTTAAAAGACTTTGAGGTATCATTTTCCAGTCTTACAACTGCTTCTGAGTTCTTGTATAAATTTTGGATCAGCAGGATTAAATGCTCGGGGACCCACATTTCACTCTAGTCTAGACCATCCAAAGCTGTTTCCATTCAACGATATCGAAGGCCTTCGAATAGTCGATGAAGCTTAGGAAAAGGAGGGATATTAAATTCTCGAGCTTTTTCAATTATTTGTTGCATATTGAAAATTTGGTCCCTTGTCCCTCTTCCACTTATGAATCCAGCCTGTTCCGGTGGTATTTGATATCCTAAGTATTTTTGAAGCAGTTAGTCTATTACTTTGGGTAGTATTTTGCTGGCATTGGGAATTAGGGATATTGTTCTGTAATTTTGACATTGTTGTTGAGACCTTCTTCTGGAATGGAATGAAAATTGATTGGGTCCACTCCTTGGGCCATTGTCCGGTTTTCCAAATCGTGTTGCATAAATCGTGCAGTACTGTTATTCCCTCTTCTCCCAAGGCTTTTAACATAGTCATTCTTCTCCCGTCTGCATTTTCTTTGTATTTCTCTGTTTAAATTTTTGTATTCCTGTTTTTGTTCTTCCGTTGTTCTTTAGTTTTCTACGCTGTTCTATTGCGTTTAATGTTTCCTCTGTGACCCGTTGTTTGTGACGTTTTTTCGAACTAGTCTCCACTTTACATATTGTATTTTCAATGCAGTGTTTTATATCGTTCCATTTCATATCGGATGTTTCCCTTGGTTTAATGTGTGCCTTTAATTCTGTTAGTTTTGATTTGATGTTATTTCGTAGGTGTTCAATTGTGCTATTTCATGGTTTACGTGTTTTCAGTTTTATCTTGTAGTCTGCTACTAACAATTATGATCCGAGCCACTCAGCCCCTGGAAATGTTCTGGTGTTTAATATGGATGCTCTCCTCATCGTACGTTAATCATGATGTAATCGATTTGATTTCTAAAGCGATCCCCCGGTGATTTTCAGGTGTACAGTCTTCTAATATGTTGTTCAAAGCAAGTGTTTAGGATCGTAAAGTTTTTCTCCTAACAGAACTGTAATAGACGATCATTCCTTACACCAATACGGAACTTTCCGACAATATCTCAGGAGTGATGTTCGTCTTTCGTTTCTCCCACCTATGCCTTTAAGTCGCCTATTATCATTAGTATTTCTCTCTTAAATATTTCTCCGATCGTCTGTTTTAAAGTACTGTAAAATTCTTCTATTCCATCATCCGTTGATTGAGATGTTGGTGTATAGATTTGGATCACAACCACGCTTACCAAAAAAGAACAATGCAAAGAAATGTGACGAGCATAGATTTATCAGTCTCATGAGTTACACCCTAAAGCTATTCCTAAAGATCATACACCAGAGAATATTCAGAAAATGCGAACAAGCCATCAGCGACTTAAAATTTGGGTTTAGACAAGGTATTGGCACGAGAGAAGCCTTGGTTGCAACGCAAGTACTTCTGCAAAACTGTTACGACCAGAGAACAAATGTAATCATGTGCTTCATAGACTTCGAGAAAGCCTTTGACAGGGTACAACACCAAAAACTGTTGCAAATTATAAGGCGGATGGATATTGACCAAAAGGATTTACGATGTATTGAACAGCCCAAATTAAGATCGATGGTGAGACAACTAACACAGTTGAAATTCGCAGAGAAGTCCGCCAAGGATGTGCTCTCTCACCCTTGTTGTTTAGCCTGTATCCCGAACATATTTTCCAGGAAGCACTTGAGGATGTTAAGATGGGTTAACGGGATGTGGATTAATAATATCCGATATGCGGACGATACTGTGCTAATCTCTAATAACATGGTTGATCTTCAACACCTGGTCAACGTAATAACAGAACACTGTCAAAGAATAGACCTTAAAATAAACACGAAAAAAACAAAATATATGATAGTGACCCGTGAACCAGACACTTTCAAAAACGCCAGACTACCACACGGAGGGGAGGCAATTGAGCGTGTAAACAAGTTCAAATGGATCATGGCTTAATCATCCAATTTAGACATAAAATGTCACATAGAACAGGCTCAAAATGCGTTTGTGAAATTTAAGAGAGTTCTCACAAACGCAGACTTTGACTTGAACCTCAGAGTAAGATTTATAAAGTGTTACATCTGGTCAGTACTGTACATATGGAATGGAGGGATGGACCTTGAAAGTGGCCACAATGAAATGTGGATATACCGCAGAATACTTAAAATTGCATAGATGGCACGAGAAAAAAATGAGAACGTTCTTAGAAGGATGAAGAAAGGCAGAGAACTACTAACGACAATCAAGAAAAGAAAAACAGGCTACCTAGGACATATGCCTAACACAAAGTACCAATTATTACAGCTAATTATCGAAGGAAGGTATGAAGGTAGAAGAGGAAAGGAAAGGAAAAAGATGTCATGGTTACGCAATATAAGACAATGGACTGGACTGAGAATGATGGAAAACCTAATACATACATTAAGAGACCGGAATAAAATGGAAAATGTGGTGGCAAACATTCAGTAATGGATATGCATGAGAAGAGGAAGAACAAAAAAGCTGAAGTCTTGGATATTCGGTTATACAGGATGTATCAGAAATAGGCACAATATATACAAACTAGAAAAAACATTTCTTTAGCAATGGGACCCTTAAGATATGAGAAAATAATAATTGAAAATTTGACCCAAAATTGTTTGAGTCGCAGGATAATAACAAAAATTTGAGTTCCAAGATATTTTATGCAAAGGAGAGTAAAATAGAAGTACAAAAAAATTTCGTATCACCTGCCACAAAGCAATACTATTAGGTAGGTCAGTAATTTCTATTCAGTCTGTTGTTGTTATCACAAGCCAGACAAGTTTTTACGTGTTTGCCACTTTGGATTTACTTTACAATTAGGTAATAACCTTCTACAGCTTACATGCATTTTCTGTGTATGATCAGCAGTTCTCAAACAAAATTGCATTTTATTTTTTTATTCAAAAAAATAAACTTAATGATTTTTGAAAAGTGAATAGTACCATTGAATTCTACTTGAGCCAATCTATTACTGGTTTAAATATTTGTACCTATTTCTGATACACCCAGTATAGTAGTGTCAATGAATCGATAAAACCGATTTTTGCAGCAATGCGTTTCACAAATAAGGCTACCGCTTCAGTAAGCCGAACAAATTCATAAAATTTTAAACCGGAGGATAAAAAGATCGGTACAATCTATACTTGCTTATTAGCCAGCTACACAGTGTGTCCCATAAGTTGAGATAAAACGCTTCGTAGCGTTGCTCAGCAGTTAAAATATTTATTTCTCGCAGGCTAGTTTCTTCACACGAGCTTGAAATTCGAATTCTGCATATCTTTAACAACAAAACTAAATTAACAGATATTATCGATGAAAGTAGTTCTTCATCAATAAAGATATTAACAATAAGAATGACTTCTGCACAAGTTTGATCCTAAGATTTTGTTGAAAACACGAGGTTTAGGTATGGCAACAAGGCAAATGTGATAGTAATTTCTATTTAATTTGACGTTGCTGTTCCGAATTTTACAGTTGCCGAACTCATTTTTTTGTAAATTCCGTTTCACTTGCATTAGTGGAATACACATTTGCTGAGTACACTAACATGATCTGGATTCTTGGAAAGGTTGGTGGTAATTGTAATGGAGCGGCAAGGCTATATGCTGAACGCTATCCACATAGATGACATCCAAACCACACAGTTATTAAAGGAACTGTCCAACGACTACGAGAGAGAAGAAGTGTTAGTCCGAAAATAGGTGGTGATGGACGTCCATTTATGGTAAGACAGTCCAATACAGAGCAAAATGTGTAAGATTTAATTGAAAGGTAGGCTGTGAGAAGCGGATTGTAGACATACCAAAGTTGACAGTGTACAGAATATTACACGATAGTGGCCTATATCCGTTATAAATGAAGAGAAAATAACAGGAAAAGTAGCGAGCTTCCAAAATTTGTCCTACATTTTGCTAGGAGTTTAAACCCATTTTAAGCTCATTGAGACAGCGGACTAAAAATAAAGCTTTTCACTTAAAAATCAGTACAAATACAAGATCTACCAGCTATGTTATAATCTTGTAATGAAAATATTGTTTGAAATATGGGAAAGTCCAGGCGAAGTGTTTCCTTCAGGCTTGATTCTTAGAATCCAAGACAAGTCTTTGATTCTAGAATCGGTACGCGATTCTCGGTCTAGAATCGGAAGTCAATTGTACAATCGGAAAGCCCACTTGAGGCTAAAGAATTACTTCCGGTTCTGGACTCGGAATCGGAATCGTTTAGCAGCACTTGTGTTTACTGAACATCCCATGAATATAAATTTTGAAGCTTTAGATCCCTATGTCATTCTTAATTGGTTTTCTCCCTTCCATAAAATCTTTTAGGTTCCACTTTTAAATTCATTTAGATACAAATGCTCTAAACTAAGTTTTAAGTCCACTTTCTGTAGACATCAGCTGTGTAGAACATGCAAAGTAAACCACCGTGCTGATATTTTATATAAAAATGGAAGTGTCATGGAAGCAGTCTCTGACGATAAAATTATCAAAATCTGATCTTAGAGGACGATCAAAGGTTGATACATCTAGAATATAAATATATAGGCTGTATGAAGTACGCAAGGAAAACCTTACATGTAAAATTTTCAAAAATTGAAATCCTCTTCAGTATCCCCAAAGAATAAAAATAAAAGAGCTTCCACGAGCAATCATTCAAAAACCTGTTACTGTCTCTGTTTGTTTTGCTGTCTGGCGACTATTGGGACCCATTTGTAGGAAAAATGCAAAAATCTATTTATTGAACATTGCATGAGTATAAATTTTGAAGCTTTACATAACTACGTCGTCCTTGATTGGTTTTCCTTCCCATAACATTTTTCTCTTCCACTTTTAAATTGACGCGTATACGCTTTCTAGATTCAATTTTATGTTTACTATCCATTGAAACGCGGAAAATCAAGGAAACCACACTGCTGCTATTCGTTGATCGTGGGCAGGAGAAATTCAAAAATCTGTTTACCGAACATTGCACGAGTATGAATTTTGAAGCTTTAGATACCCACTTCGACTTTGATTCCTCCCTTTCCCCACAGATTGTTTTCTATGCAACTTTTAATTTACTTGCCTACAAATTTTGTATATTAAGTTTTATGTTTACTTTTCATAAGATTCGCTGAAAATTCAAAGTAAATCACTCTAATATGATATTCTTTCGTAGGCGAAATTCAAAAATCTATTTACTGAATATTGCACGAGCAAAAATTATGAAGCGTTAGATACCTATGTAGTTTTTGGTTGGATTTTACCCTCTCATGAGATCTTCTACTCTATTTTAAAATTTATTTGCCTACAAACGGTCTATGTTAAGTGTTAAGTTTAGTTTCTGTGGAAATTAGACGTCTGGAAATCATTCTGATGGTATTTTTTTAGTGTGGAAGTTGGATTTGTCATTAGAGCATATTTTGAGAATAGAACTATCAAACTATGAACTTAAAAAGATTAAAACATGTAAAATAAATATACTGAATGCAGTATCTATTGAAGAGTCAATGAGAAACAGTTTTTAAAATTCGAAGTCCCTTTTTGGGTCCGCCACTGGAAACAGCCGAAGGTATAAAAATAAAAGCAGTTCCAGAAGCAATCATTTCCCTTTGTTCGCCATTCAAAGACCAGTTACTAACTCTGTTTCTTTCGCTCTCTCTGGCGACTGGTGGTATTCTTTCGCAGGCGAAATTAATTTAAAATTTTTACGCCAATGCCATAAAACCAGGGTGTTATGACTGTCCGGAACCTGCAGCCCTGGAAATTACTCGCTGCAGTTCCCGCGACAGCGATGCCTATGCCCTACCTGGTCGCACTTAATTCAATATTCGCTCAAATGCTAAAGCGGAGCGTGGAGAAACATGCGAACGTAATATAAGCACGTTCGGGGTTGCATAAATTTGCGTCCGTTTGAAAACTAAATTATTATTTTACGTACGGCCTCGGCTGCGGGGTGCGATCTCTCTGCCGTCTGTTCTTGAACCAGTTCGAGACCTGGGTGAGGGTGAGGCCGGTACGTTTAGCGAGCGCCCTTTTCTCGTCAGGGGTGGGATACCTGTTCCTCGAATAACACTCCTTCAAGGCGTTCCTGCTGCGCTCTTTGAAACAGTACACCGTTTCCTCCCCGTCCCAGATCGTCTTCGGCAGGGGGTACTTCTTGCGGAGCCTGTATTTATCTACTGCCCCTAAAAAAATAACCCGCATTGGTAAACCAAAGCGATCATCTCCGAGACTAACTCACCTAGAGGTCTCCCTCGGATCTTCTCCGCTTCCCTGTAGTGGGCTTTGAACCACAAGGACTGAAGATCTGAGTGCCAGCGGGGGTGGAAGGAGTGTGACTCTAGAATTGCGTAGAGCTCATGGTAGGAGCCTCTGTGGAAGGCGACCACGGCTCGGGCCCTCAGGACGCTCTCGTTGCCTCTTAATAGTTCTGAGGGTGGTAAGGACCACAGGAAGGAGGCTAAGCGTTCTACGTCGCCCCTTTGGTGAAGGGCTTCGCACATACATTGCACCTACAAGAATTTCGGTTAAACATTACATTCTGTTTATTTGGTTATGGTAAGGGAATTGAGAGGAAAAGATGGGATTTGGTGGAGGTGCTGTTGAGTATTGGGAAAATTGCAGTTGGAAGGTTTATTAAATCTACGTTGGTTTTGGGAATTAAAAATGTTTGGTAAGACCGAGAAAAGGTGTAAGAATGCTTTTAATGCAAAATGTAATATTTTTTCAAATTGTAGATCATAGTACCTAATATTGTTTTATTGCTTAAACTTTCTCAACTTTGGTCAAAAATATAAAAGTATTTAATAAACAATTTTCGTCGTAACAAACACAAAATAAATTATCCTGAAGAACAAAAAGAAGATTACACCTGCCCAGCGATAAATTAGACGAAGATTTGGAAAAACAATCTCATTTAATTTTTGAATTATTTCTAAACAGGTAGCAGGAAAATAACTTAAATTGCTGCAACTGTTCTGTTCACATAAACTTTGCTTTGGAGTTACCACGATGAAGAAGAAACTTGAATATAGTTTATGATTTGTTGTCTTCAAGAGTACCTGATCACTATTAGACAACCATTTGTAAGGAGCAATCGAAGAAAAAAAAATTAGAGCAGGCCGTGGACGTGAAAGCGTATGTAGTAACTTCCTGGTAATGTGGTGTTTCGTGAGTAAATAAAATTAGGTTATAAGCTTTCAATCTCAAAACATTAAAACGTGAAAATTCGATAACCTAATTCATTTTGCACTTCGTCATCATGTAAGGTATTGATAAAAGTTTGAATTGAATTACTTTGAAGCGCTTCTCGCGGTAAAACGGTGAATTTTCTATAGACCACATATTCTGCGAGTTTGGCTCAATATATCGCCGTTTTGTTTAAAAACCGACAAAAGTCCACTGGTTTTTCATAATCAGGCGGTAGACGCTCGCAGTATGAGACCATAGGCAGATCCTTGTTTATTAAGAGCTGTCAAGTTCCATAAGGTCAGGTTGTAAGGAAGCAGCTCGGAGGGAAGTCGTAGCTGCGTTGGTAATAATTTTCCTAATGGTCTGAATATTTTCTGCATTCCGTTTTGTTAGTCTCCCGCTGTCTTTTGTCCTTATTAAACCAGCTTGTTTCTGGAAACTACTGTATCGAATGCAATAATGGGTTGTAGTCAATCACCACGTATGGCTATTCTTCGTGGAACTGTCCAGTCACAGTTTCTAACCTAATCTTGTCAATATTACAATTTATTTTCGGCTTAGACCTCGTCGTCATTTGGGAACTACACCCAACATTATCAGGTAAGGACCGACCTGTAGCTTGTCTGGCTTTACAAGCATTTGTTCTAGAAGTTTGAGCAATATTTGTTCGTAGGCCCTGCCTGCGTATACAAGGCCGTGTGCTTAGATTATTCAAACCTTTGGGCGGACAAGGATTTGATCTTAATGTATATTGTGAGCCAGGACAATAATGCTTAGTCGGTTTATGCCTGTTAGCTGTTTGTGAACCCATACAAACTAACGTTTCGCAAGACATTGCAGCTTGCATCTTCAGAGTAAATAGAACATTGGTTAACAAAATACATTAAGATCAAATCCTTGTCCGCCCCAAGGTTTGAATAATCTAGGCACCCGGAGAGTTCGAGAAACCGCGAAAGCCTCAAAGAATATAACCTAATCTTATTTACTTGTGCAGGAGTATCGTGAAGTTATTTTCACGAAACCATAACCATGGTGTTACGACATACTTTTTCACGTCCACGGCCTGCTTTAATTAATTTTTTTCTATCGCTCTTCATCTTTTTAAACAATGGGTCCCTTTTGGTGGGACTGATATTCTATCTTTTCCGTTCTCTTCTCCTCTAGAGTGTTTTCTCTGTTTTCTGCCATCTGGATATAGACCCCCTCTTATGTATTTTTCTTTGTTTTGTACGGCCTAAATATATGATAGATTCTACTAAATTCCTACAAGCTCCTCTTCAGTCATGAATTTTATAATAAAAATTTGCTTTGGCTAGAAAATACCTTCACCACTCAAAAAAGTTTTGTTTTAAAAGTGGGTAGCAACAGTTTGAAGACCTCTGACGTAAACAGTTGTTTGTAACAATTGTTTTATAAACATTAACGATCAAATGTTTCGTATTAAATCAAAGGCCTCCAACGATGGTTCATTTTTCGATAGGGCACGAACTCTCGACAACGTTTCTTTCCAGAAGAAAATAAAATATAAATATAAATTATAAAGAATTTTGGCTAAGTAGAAGTTAGCCCTGTCAATTGTATTTTAAAAATGCGACAGGCTTTGATAAAGTTTGAAGGTCGTTGATGCTGATATTATTAAATAAGCAATATTCCAACTACTAGATTATATCAGCAATCTTCCTTAATGTAAACAATTGTTATGGTGATCGTTTTCTAAACATTACCGATGAAAAGGTGGTCCAGTGAGTTTCACAATGCTATTTAGATACTTTGCTAATGATTTTATAACCAAAACAATTGAACGCCGCTGCTAGTTTGTTTGTTATTGTTTTGTAAACGTTATCAGAGAAGAAATCTGTCAGTACTTGTTTGCTATCCCTAAGCAATTGTTATAAAAACATTGATATGGTGATGTTGTTTTTGCTTTGTTACTGTTTTATCTTCTTCATCATCGTCTATTATTATTATGATGATTGATATTATTACCGCTTTTTATGGCTCTAGTATTATTTTGTGAAAATAATGAATTGAATTTGACTGTTGTGTTGCGTTTTGCTTTCTGTTTTTACTGGGTATTAATAATTATGTGTTGGCATATGTTATACAAGCCTAAACAATTGTTTTGACTATGCCAGCAGGGCAAAAATTTTGTTCCAACGTTGCTTTTGTTATCCGTTGTTTCTAAACGTTAGCAATCTATTGTTTGTATGATTAAATAACTGTTTTGAAGACGCAAGAATAAACAAAAAATCTTATTGCTTTGTCGTTTAGTTCCTTCATAATTGTTCTAACATGAATACGACAACAGTTGTTTGAAACAGCTGGACAATTGCTTTTACCATACCATGATTAAAACAATTGAATATAGAAGCTATTTTGTGTTTTACGCTGTTGTTTCATACGCCCAAACACTTACTTGCAAATGTCGAAATAATGAAATCAGTTGCGTACCGTTAGCTTGTTTTGTTGCTGTTGTGTTGTCTTCATTGCTTTCTAATTAGAATGATTGATTACTGAATAGATATACCACTATTGTTTTGCATATATAAATAACTGATTTGTTGAAATAGTGTTTTATATTAGCCTTTGTTTGTTAATTATTTGGTATTCATGTATGTAGTTTTTACGGTTAACATGCTTTTTCTATAATTTTGTCTTTCTTTTCATTGCTTTCTAAACATTGTTAGAAACTTACTTTATTGATTTATATGATTAAACAACTGCTTTGAAGACGCCAGAATAAAAAAAAATATTTTTATTGCTTTGTCGCTGTAGTTCCTTCATAATTCTTCTAATACGAATACGACAGCAGTTGTTTGACCAGCTGGACAATTGCTTTTACCATACCATGATTAAAACAATTGAATATAGAAGCTGTTTTACTTTTTTACGCTGTTGTTATATACCCCCAAACAAATACTTGGAAATGCCCAAATAATTAAATCAATTGCCTACTGGTAGCTTGTTTTGCTGGCATTGTGTTGTCTTCATTGCTTTCTAATTAGTATGATTACTGAATTGATATACCACTATTGTTTTGTATATCTAAATAACTGATTTGTTGAGTTAGTGTTTTATAGCCTTTGTTTGTTAATTATTTGGTATTCATGTATGTAGTTTTTACGGTTAACATGCTCTTTCTATAATTTTGTCTTTCTTTTCATTGTTTTCTAAACATTATTAGAAACTTACTTTATTGATTTATATGATTAAACAGTTGTTTTGAAGACGCCAGAATAAAAACTACAACTCACTATTACTCTTGCTTTGTCGTACATTTTTTTCAATAATTTCTCATTATTGTTGTAAACCGAATACACTAGCAATTGTTTAATACATCTAGATCATTGTGTTCACAATACTACCGTGACTAAAACAATTGTATGTAAACGTTGTTTTGTTTCAATTAATGGACCAGTGGTAGTTTTACATGCAGAAACAACGATTTGTAGATGTTGAAATAACGAAATCAGTTGCATATCGTTATTTTATTTTGCTACCGTTGTGTTGTCTCCATTTTTTTACTTAGTATGATTATTGGAACGATATATCGTAATTGTTTTGATTATCAATTACTTTGTCGAAACTATGTTTTGTTTCCTTCATGGTTATTAACCATTTTCTGTTCATGTGTGTGTTTTTTTACTGTTACCATGCTATTTTTTATAATTTTGTCTTTATTCCATTGTAAATATTTTTAGAAAACTATTTTATTGTTTTCTATGATTAACCAATTGTTTTGAAGACGGCAGGACAAACACAACAATTGAAAAATTTTATTGCTTTGTCGTTGTAGTTACGTTTTCTTCTTTATTATTTAATTATTGTCTTAGGATGAATATGCCAGCAGTTGTTTGATACCGCTAGATAGTTGTTTTTAGCGTCCATATCATGCTATGATTAAAACAATTGAATATAAAAGCTATTTTCTTTTTTTTTGCAGTTGCTTTGTACGCGCAAACAAAGACTCACAGATGCTGAAATAATGAAATCAGTTGCAGATAATGATTTTGTTTTGCTGCCTGTTTGTTGTCTTCTTTTTGTATCATTGCTGATTCGATATACTGCAATTGTTTCGTATATATAAATAATAGCTTAGATGAAATTATGTTTTGCTGCCTTTAAGTTTATTAATTATTTTGTATGCATGTGTATATTGCTTACCTGTTACAATGCTGTTTTTTTATAATTTTGTATTTTTTTCCATTGTTTTTAAACATTTTTTGAATATTACTCTATTGTTTTGTATGATTACACAATTGTTTTGAAGAGGCCAGAATAGAAACAACAATAGAATATTCTTGTGCTGTTAGTGCTTGTGCTTAGTGCCATAGTAGTTGTAGTTGTTTAGTATTTGCTAGTTATTGTTCTGAAACGAATCGCTAGCAATTGTTTAATACAGCTACACAATAGCTTTCACCGTACTGCTAACTAAAACAATTGTATATAACCGTTATTTTGTTGTTACAATAAAAGGACTGACTGTTGTTTGATACGCTTAGACAATTATTTGCATATAAAAAACGAATACGCTAGCAGTTGTTTAATGCAGCTAGACAATTGTTTTCACTTTACTGTTATAACTAACCCAATTGTATGTAATCGCTATTTTGTTGTTCTATACGCTCAAACAATTATTTGCATATGCCGAAGTAATAATATCAGTTGCAAATTGTCATTTTGATTTACTGTCATTGGCTTTTCTACAATACTATATTTGGTTTTCCAATGGTATGATTACTGAATCGATATGCCGTAATTGTTTTGTATATCTAAATAATTGTTTTGATGAAATTATGTTTTGTTGCCTTTTCGTTTATCAATTAATTTGTAATCATGTGTGTATTGATTTCCTGTTACCATGCCGTATTTGTTTTTTATAAATTGTCTCTCTTTCCATTGTTTTTATAATTTTTTTTTAAATTGCTTTGTTGTTTTGTACGATTAAACAATTGTTTTGAACATTCCATAATAGAAACAATAATTGAATATATTATAATTGTTATAGCTATGCCGTTGTAGATAAATGTTTTTCAGTATTTGCTAATTATTGTTCTAAAAGGAATACGCTAGCAGTTGTTTAATGCAGCTAGACAATTGTTCTCACTGTACTGTCATAACTAAAACAATTGTATGTAATCGCTATTTTGTTGTTCTATACGCTCAAGTAATAATTTGCAGATGCCGAAATAATAAAATCAGTTTATTTGCTGTCATTGGGTTTTCTACTATACTGTATTTAGTTTTCCAATTAGTATGATTACTGAATCGATATGTCGTAATTGTTTTGTATTGTTCTGTTGTTTCATATGATTAAACAATTGTTTAGAACATTCCAGAAAAAAAAACAACAATTGAATATTGTTATAG
>JABXWE010012220.1:0-30506 GCA_014611495.1 Limonius californicus
CTTATGAACTGTAGATAAATTTTTGAATTGGTTCTTGAAGAAGAATAATTTCTTGTAAAAGGTTTAACAACAAATTATATCAAAGAGAAGTTAGTAGGAGTGAAAATAAAATTAGAAGTTTGTAAATTTGGATAAGAAGACGATATTGGATTGAGTTACAGTTGGAGCCGGGGTGGTGATTAAGTAGATTTGGACTGCTGGTAGGAGTATTTTGGAGTTATTTGGAAGGTTATTTGAAGAAGGAGGAAGGCGATAAGTGTTTGTGACGACGAATAAGGTGGGTGACATTTTAAAGTTTGTTTTGACAATAAAGTGAAATTAATCAATAGTTATATTTTTAGTTGATAGTTTTGAAATTTGTAAAATCATTGGGCACTCGTAATATGGATTTTGAAATTAAAACTTTTTTATTGTGTTTTACCGTACATTCATCAATTTTTCTAAATTAAACAGAATTGTAGCAAGTTCTTAATTCAGCATTTACCCTGTGAGTCTCATATAGCCGTGGTTTAAATTGTGAGTTACCTTCAGTAATTTTAGTACGTTATTCACAGTAATTTCTTTCTTTGTTTGTTGAGCGTATTAAATAAGGTAAGGGGTTATACTACAGCAATATATATATATTGGGCTAGTGAGGTTATGGTACATAGCAGACAGTAGAGTTTCTGTATTTCATTTATGGAATTCCTGGGTAAACAAACAGCGGAAGCAATCAGCAGTCAATAACGGCAACTGGCAGATAACATGCAACAGATAATAAAACACAGACCGGAGGTCCTCTACCCCCAGTGAGTGCAACTGCCCAATAGCCCAATATTTATTGATGGCACAGTGCCTGTCTATCGCCGCCACTGAGTTTTGACCGTATTCGCTGTTTGTTTACCCAGGTACCGCATAAACAAAATGTAGGAATACTACCTTATTAAATAATTATATTTACTTAACCCCCCCCCCCCAAACGGCCGACCCGTAATAAGCGAGATAAGTTGATTCATCTAAGGTCATTTACTCTGTATGTATGTACATTTTTATTATAATACATGATAATTTTCATTGAGATTGCAACCGTTTTAATTGTAATGTTGGCGCTATTTTAGTACGGTTTTTGGATGTTCGGCGAAAATAGTATTGCACAATATATTCAAAAGGTATGAAAATCAAAGTTGGTTATGGGAAAGTGAGTTACTAATATAGGTAACTACAATAGAATCTTGTAGGTGCCACGTTTCTGGCGCAAGACGTCGATTATGCGAGCGCCCACGGAAAAAAATCATTCTTCTGCATTATAATTAAACACGCTCACGTTTGTCTAATAATTATTATTTACGAGGTAGAGCACGGTCCATAGGGCAAAAAAATATTGTCGTCTTGACGCACTGTTGCATTTCTGCGTGATGGTCACGGTTTCTTTCCGCAATTCGAGCAATGTAACAAAAAAAAACGATTAGAAATCCTATTCAATGTGTGAAGTCATTCCGTGCGGTGTTACATCGATATAACTGATACAATCATGCCAAAAACAAACCTACACTATTTCAAATATTTAACAATGCCTATAATAGAGAAAGCTATTGCTAAAACAATCTACAGAAGCAACTTGCGGCGGTCGACTACCGCCAAAATTGATATTTTTTGAGAAAAACGTATTCCATCTGACAAAATCATTGTTTCTTGGTGTTAACTCCACCTACAAAAGGCGGAAAACCTATTCTGCAACAAATCCAATAATGTTTAATTTCTATCTACGGAAACTTAAATCGAATTTGTCTTATACTTTAGGACCGCAATGTATTCAAAACTAACAGCATTCTTAAGAAAGCATTATTTCAAAAACAGGATTTTAATTTGGCAATTGTGAAAGATAAACTTTCGATTGCTCACAGCTAACCCTTAGGGAAAATTTTTTTGATCATGCAGTACATGGTTTCGTAATTGATCAATGTGGGCGGATTGAATTCCAAAACATTATCAAAATCAGTTCTTTTGAATAATAAAAGTTTGTAAGTACAAGATCGTACTACGTACTGGTAAATAGCACACAATACAAATTATAAGATATACAGAGTTTCCCAGAGTACTAAACCGTATGTCATATGCGTAGAAAATTACATTAGGATCAAATTTGAACTATACCTACCTCAAACGTTGAAAATGATCTAGGGTTCAGATGAGAAAATCGGAAACTACTCAAACTACCTTGAAACTATGTCGGAATTACCCACACTACAACACAACTACACCGCTATTATGTAAATTAGGGAGAAACTACCTTGGAATTCTTCAGACTACACCAAAACTAACCTCCACTACCTGTAACTATGTCGAACAAACCCAGGACTACCTCGCATATCTAGGGATTATACAGACTAGTTTGAAGCTACTCCGGGAAAACTCGAAATACTTCACAACTATGACCATGTGAACTACCTTAAAACTGTCCAGACTACCTCGAAACTGTCAACACTATGATTTTCTTGGACCGCGTCTTCACTTGTTGGTAACACTCAGTATGATTAAGATTACTGTTTACTGTTTGTGAACCCATACAAACTAATGTTGCGTATTGCAGCTTGTATATTTAGAGTTTACCAAGTACTGAGTACTCAAGCCTCACAAGATATATACCTCAAAACTACACTGGGACTACTACAATTCCCGAAATTTCTTAAGTAGACTACATCGATAACCACTCATACTACCTGCAAACCATGCCGGACTACGCGAACTAACCCAGGACTACACCGACACTACCTCAAAATTGCCAGACTAGGAAAAAGTTTCTTCAAAACTACGCCAAGATTACTGGGAATACCTCGTGGTTCTGCAAACTACGTCGACACTACCTTGGGATTAATCCGAGCACAACAAAACTAGCCCAGGTCACCTGCAACTACCTCGAAGTATCACAAAATTGCCTAGGTTACGCCGGGACTACTTTAAAGCTACATACCTCCATAGTACTCTAACTGCTCCTGGGATTACTTTAAAACTTAACAGGCGACTTGTAATTGTTTCAAAACTACTCCAGGAGTATGCGGCCTATTCAGAAATCTACCCAGTTTACCGTGAATTTATGTCGGATTTATGCGGATTACCTCGAAATATCCCGGAACTATATCAAAGCAACTCTGACTATTTGTAATTACCCCACCTTTTCTTAGAAAAAACCTTGCGACTGTTTAAATTCCGTAGAACCATGGGATTATACATCAGGGGTACGATAATTCCTCAGACAACCTCTATCTCGAAACTATCCTTGGATTGTCCAGACTTCCTTAGAACTGTTACGTAGCTACCGTACCATGACTACCCAAGGAACTGCTTTAAAACTACACAAACTGCCTGCAACTACTTCATAACTACCATAGAATTATGTCACAATCCCTGAAAATTACCCAGACTACCGTGCAAATATGTCGAAATTACAGAAAAATTATCGCAGGAATATACCGGGACTACCGCAAAACTACCCAGGCTATTTCTTAATTACCTCAGATTTAGACAGAATACTGTGGGACTGTTTAAATCAGGCTGAAACTACCTCGGGATTATTCAGGAAACGTCAAATTTCCAAAGAACGCTAGTATCAGGATTATCTAACCTGGTACTATCCAGACTACTACTTTGAAGCTACCCTGGGGCTACGCAAACTACTCCAGAACTATTCCGGGGACTACTTTGAAAATATCCAGACCATCCGTAATTACCTCGAACTTCCTCAACATTATATATACTATTCCGAAAACTACCTAGATTATCTGAAACCGCACTACGATTACATGGCTAACCCGAAATTACCTTAGAAGTACATAGACAATTTGTATCCTAAAAACTACGTCATGGACGCGGAGACTATTCAGACTACGTCGAGACTATTCTGGGACTATTCCAGCTACCACTGGTCTAGTTCGAAACTACTCAGACTACTTCTAACCATCTAGAATCAATACCATTATGGCCCAAACTACTTTAGGACTACCCAGACCGCTTCAAAGTTATCTCGACACTGCTAGAACCTCCCCAGAACGACATTCAGAGTATCCAGAATATTTGTAACAACTCCAACTACTACAGAATGTTTTCGGTTATCCTGGAACTACGTCGAAACTACTTGTAAAGTAGGCGGAATATTGCAGGACTACTTCAAAATTATCCAGACCAACCCACCAAACTTCGCACGTGGCTCACCCTTGATCTTCTAAAATTTAAAACAATATAATTTTCAATTCGTGGTGAAACCCTGAGCACGGGAAATTTCCCAAATTATTAAAGAAGTGTCACTCAGAGTTTAACTACACGATATGCCTTTCAAAACATTTGCTTCAACTCATTAAAAATTTCTTTGTTTTATGAACACAAAGCTAATTGTTTGACGCCATTGCCGCTAATTATTTAATTTTCTCAGTAACGTATTATTATTCACTGGCACCTCCGTCTAGCTTAAACAATTATAGCTTGTATGTTAATCTGTACGGCCTGAAATGGCGTTGCTCTCGAAATTTCGTGAGTAATACATCGCCGAAAATGGATTTCGCTTCGATTACTCGAAGGGAGATGATGTGCGGAATTAGTAATGAGGAACAGGCGCCATGAATGGTACGGTTAAAAAAAGCAATAGGGTTGCTAAGAATAATCATGTATGAATGCAAAAATACAACTCTTGGTATTTTTGATAATGTATTTCCTTTAAAATTAACCAAACCTTTTCTTCAGATTTCGTGGGTCTACCAAACTACTTTATAAAGTAAAGTGTGGTGCTTTAAATTTTTGCAGTAATACCTCTGCAGCTTTATAAGAAACATTTCCAACCAAACCACTTCCATTTTAAATAAACTGGATTATTAAATACGCTTTAATGATTATAATTTAGGTTCCTTCAAGTTCACGCAACGTCAATATTCGTGCATTTGTTTACGTAATGCGAAAGAATATATATATAACTCCGAGAAAGATAAAGATAGCCCAGTTATACTGAAAGAGAGTGAGAAAACTAAATAAGTATTTGGATAGCGAATATGGTCGAATAAATTCAGTGTTATTTGTATAAAAAGCTTTGTACCATTCAACGTTTATGACAAGCTAAACCTCCGAAAGCCGAATCTGGTCAGTTCCGGCCCTTATACATCTCTACCGCAAGCACTTGGCAGTACTTGAACTTCAAAATACAACTCATGTTATTTTCATAGGCGTTAAATTAATAAACTCGTTCATGTCCAATGGCCTCATAATGGGATAAGATAGATAACTTAGTGAATAAAAACACAGTCAAATCCCACAAATAGATTATATTATTGAAAGTAGTTAACGTTTTCAGGACAACACTGTCCCATCCTCAGACTAAAAACATCATACATAACAATAAACAGGGTCAGAAAAAGCAAAAACCAAACTTACCAAATAAGTCAAAATTCGAAAGAGAAAAGTAAAAATCTGACAGATTGTAGGAAAATTTTTACATTAATTTAATACCGTAACACGTACCTGAAGAAAAACAATTTTTTTATTTGTTATTTTAAAATAAGTTCAATGTTTAATGTATTTTTACTACCTCTTGGTTTGTTTCAAGTTTCATACTGGTACAGATTTCTTTTGGCAGTTGTTATTTTTCTTGTTAAATGTCGCTAGCCATTTTCGGTATTCACTACAATCTTGGCCAAAATATGGCTGTTTGGTACTTTTGATTTTGAATAATATTGCGTATATATGATTTTGGTAATAATTCAATGAGTTAAGTTAAGCTACGATGTTTATTTTCACATACACCTTTTATTTAAATTTTCCTTCATTCGCTTTGTAGTCGGCTGAAGAGGTGGCTAAAGTAAGGCGATTTCACTTCTTAAAAGAAAACGTAAACAGTAAAGAAACCTGCAGCGTCTAGTAACTGCTTTGAAAGCATTTATTAACATAACCCGGCCGACTATAGATAAGCACTATAATTTAGTGCAGCATATTCTCAATGCGAAAGAAATGTTTTTATGCAGAATAGTAATGCAGGGATCCGATGTCAAATTAGCGCATTTTCTTGGGAGGATGCATTAGGCCGCATTCCTGTCTCATGCCATCTCGTCAGCTGATTACAATACATGTGGAAAAACCACCAGTTGATATGTAGCACGACAAAACTATAATCAAAAATTAATTAGTTATAGTTGCGATCGAAACATTGGATTTCTGTTATGAACTGAACAAAAATAAACACAAATTGTTGAAATTAGCCGTAAGAATTAAAATAGTCTTCACTTAGCAAACTCTAAATTCCACGTATTAAAAGTGTTAAATATGAACTACAGTTCAAACACAACTTGTTACTTAACATTTACGTGCTATAAGATCTAAAGTTTACTGACGTTTACTTGTAACAGTTACAGGTAGATACCTAAAACGAGAAAATTCCGTTTCGATTACAGTTAACGAGCGCCTTTCAGGCTTGCTCCCAACGTTAATTTAAACCGTAAGATGTTTTCTATAGACTCATTTACTAGTAAATTTTATTTCGACGGTGGCCAGCAATAACTATTTTCTCCTGCAGTTAAAAGATACTTATAAGAAGTATAAATTTCAAACTGTTCAGGAAGAAATTACGAAAACGTAAATCGGCCCCAAAAAGCTGAATATTTCCTATAATAAAATGTTTGTAAATACTGTAGAAAGCAAGGAAGCAGTGAAGCTGCAGACTATTTAAAGTTCATTACATAATACCTCTTTTTTGCATGGGAACAGGTTCAAATATCTTTCCGGATCATCAATATCATCGTGGCCACCTAATATATGCTAATTTGTAAGAGCTGCAAAAGGTCGCCCAAACGCTTTGTCTGTTTTGTACATTTTCACTTTTTCTGTAACATAATCCTCGAAAATTTAATTAGGTATGCGGATTTTGCGCTGTATCTTAACGGTATTGGTTTAGAAACTAAATTTCCACTGAGCTATTGATTAGAATGCTCAGAAGTATCCTTCAATGACCATTACCTTAATTTAACGATTTGCACTGCTTAAGCTTTAATGCCATTGACTTGAGTCGCATTCGAGAATATTTCCTACTATTGATAAAACATACACAGTATCTCTATCAATCACTGTTATGCAGGATATTGTATTATAGCGTGTGTTACAAAGCCTTGGCATTTTGACTGCTGTTAAATTTTCTTCATGCTAACAGTTTATTGTCACGTACATAACCTCTTTTATGGTATGACATGTTGAATATAATAAAACACAAGTATAAAATGAGATAATTTATTATGAGGAATGATGTTAGTAGTAATAGTTGCCAATATCCCTCTTATTTCTATTTCAGGAGACAATTTTACATATCTATTTAGATAAATATTTATAGTCAACGGCAGCGTCATCAATTCGATACGATATTTTTGCAAATAGTTCTATAGCAAAATACCTCAAAACCATGGGCTTACCTGACCACCTATTATTCTATCTCTAAATTTGTAAATAGTTTTCAATAATACCAAGTAAAATCTGAAACATTATAATTCAGGTTTCTGGGTATTTTTTCCAAAACCACAGAAGATGATATTAACAAATATTTGTTGGAAATTACAAATTTTAAAATATAACATTAAAACAATTCCTCAATTAAGAATGTCAAAGAACTAACTGCAACCGTTGAAAAATTTTGTTACAGATACACAAATATTTTTTTAATCGCTCTTAAGTTTCTGGTAGTAAATTAAAACAAATAAGAATTGTGTCATAATACTACTCGTTTTGAAAGTTAAGTGCACTTTTTTGGACAACTAGCATATAACAACTATTACCGTTGGAAATAACACAAGTGCGCAGCACGAGTGTTATTTATAATACTATCGACATAATTTTGAACTTTCTATGAGGTGATCTGTATAAAGCTTATTGGCCCATTCAAAAGTAAAACTAACATCCATAGAATACGATATTGGGTACAATTTTTATAAATTTTACAAGTGAAAAAATAAATTAAATAGATACTCGTAAATTAATTGACTATCAGCATATCTTTTTAAATAATTAGCAGTTTTGCCAAGTTAGTAGCATTTAAGTGTTTTTTTTTTCTGTATATAGGCCACTGGCCTTGTTTAAATACTAAAATTACAATAAACTAAATTTAGGATCAAAACATACTACAACATTTTTAAAAATTACTTTCTCATTTCAGTATCACATTATACACATTATTAAATCACTTTAAAAATAACTTTTGCAGAGGTTAGGTTCGTTTAATAAAACAACGAACATAATATAAGTTGTAACTACTTTCTGCTTAACAAAATTTGCTTAAATGAATAAATAATATTAAACGTTACAGTATTTTCAATTATAATAACTGTTGGTGGAACTTTAGAATTTCAAAATTAACATAACTTCAAAACCTATTTGCGTAACAAGAGGTATTTATTCTGTCCCTGTTCAACTTGTCTTTTTGCATAAGACCGTTTGGGTTTGAGTTCAACAGCACTTGGGTACGTTCGCTTTATGTCAGCGAGTATGTCTGGTACCTTCGGAAGTTCAATGTGCAAAAAATTTAAAGTCTTCTGGTATTTTATCTAAAATCTAAACTTGGGTAAATTGCTGAAACAATTATCAATGTTTTTAATGCTATAATTAAATAATAAATTGTCAGTTACAGGCGAATTCTTTAAAGTGAAATTTTGTTTCAATCATTTACAACTTTATATGTATTTACACGAAATTACCTGCTTGAGTTGTTCCAACGAAAGTAAATAATTTTTTTACGTTTTCCCACTAAGTTTCTACGATTATAAAGGGTGTTGTTTAAACACACAATTTTTGTTAGGAAATTTAATTATATCAATTTTTCCAAAAACGTTTTTGATCTGGGTTTGTTGTGATACAGTATAAGCAGAAGCCAAGTCATATGTGTAATAAAAGCACATTTCAGTACTCTATACTGCAATATATAAATCATATTTTACATTTACAGTTATATAAACTATAACTCACAAAAAGCTCACAATCTGATAGCTTGCGCCTGCAAAGCTGTAAATATTTCATATCTTTACAAAGCAGTGCATCAAAATAACATAACTTTTATCGACTTTAAAACCTATTGGCGTAACAACAGGTATTTATTCTGTCCCTGTTCAACGTGTCTCTTTGCATAAGACCGTTTAAGTTTGACTTGAACCGCACTCGGGTACGTATTTTTTATGTTAGCGAGTATGTCTAGTACCATTGGAAGTTCAATGTGCAAAAAATTTAAAGTCTTCTGGTATTTTATCTAACATCTAAACTTGGGTAAGTATCTGCAACAATTATTTTAACAATAGAATTTTTAAAACATAATTTATACATTTACAATTATTTAAACCAAAATTTGCCCGTTTGGGAGGGGAAACAGCTCACAATCAGATAGCTTGTGACTACAAAGCTGTAAATATTTTATATCTCTACAATGCAGTGCATCAAGAATAGTCTCTTCTGTGCACTATTGGGCACCGACCTCTTCTCTAGCACGCGCTTCTCCTAAGCGTTAAAGTGGAAGCACGACAGTCGTATCCGAACGACGCAAATTCCCGTGGAGGTTTCTGGAACCAAGACACCATAGTTGCCAACTGCATTGGGCAATTGTGGGTGGTGGGTTCCAGCAGAAGGTTTTTATATGCTGCGTGTAGAACCCATGCCTTAATGGACGTTTTGTCCAGAGCGAGCGCTCTGCCAGCTGAACTACTACCACATCTATGAATATTGATTCATTTAACGTGGAATGACCCGGAACCTTAAAACATTCATTCAAATATTTCATATTTCCGGTTTGTGCGAATAATATTTTCAGTTAATTCTTAGTTGCCACTCGCTCTCATTATTATTAGACTTATGAACGTGCATAAATAGTTTTGCTTTCCACGTAGTATGCTTCGTTTGCTATTTGCTAATACAGGGTGATTTAAAATGGACGCCCGTGCTATTGGGATTTCATTTAGAGCGGTAAAACAAATCGGAAATCAGGAGTGGAAATTTTTTCCGATTGTCCTTCGTTAACGAGTTATCGATAAAAAAGTAAATAATAAGTGTTTAAAATGGAAGGTTACTGTTGTAAACGAGATTACTATATCGATATGTTGAAAGTATTACTTTAGTGTAATGACAATGCCACGAAGGACAAGCGTAAAAATTTCCACTCTTGATTTTCCCAAAATGCCAATTTTAAGACCCTGTGTATCAGGATTTTTTGTAACCATTCATTTTTAATGGTTGATTTTCTCCGAGCAAGCTGTCAGAACCAAACGGAGTATTTCCATCCGCTAATCCCTAAAATATTTTTTCCAAGAAATACGCGATTTGTTCGCCAATAAATTGAGCTTAACCGTCTGTATGGTTTCTTATTCGAACGAAAGCAGATATTTTAAGAGTCGAATGAATGCAAAATTTTTCCCGAAGCTCATACTTGGCAAGTGTACAATGCACAGCTTTCATTCTAGGAAAATATTTATTAAAAGTGGCCTGCAAGACTGAAAATAAACCAAGAAGCGAGCAACAGCATGGAACTGCAACTAGGAGAAGTGAAATTTGAACTCACGCCACGCTTAAGTTATAATTATTATGTATGCTAATTGTCTATTCTCCTTTTTTAGAAAGTATGAACTCAACGCCGACTTAAGTGGTACATCCATTCCCCCCATTTTCCACTTGAAATTAATTCTCATGTTCTCAAATCCAACGGCGAATGGTATCATTAAGTAGTCGCGCTATGAATGGATATGGAAATTAGTTAAAGTTTAACCACACTACGATTGCCTTCTTATAATTACATTCTTTTGTATTTAATATCTGTTTTAGGTTATAAAAGAATTATTTAATTAATATATAGTTGCATCTCAATATTATTTTTCTTTTCATATGGGTGTTTATAAACGGAAGATCACGGTTTTCTTACGTTAATATTATGGAGTTGCATAAGAATTCTTTCGAAAAAACACCGCCTTCAGTTTTTTCAAGTTTGTAATGGAATAACTGTGAAAATCGATTATGATCAAATATAATTGCCATGGTAAGAAAACAAATTAACCGTGGAGGTATACATAAAACCGATTAATTTCAGCGAAGTGAATATGCAACGCCAATAGAAACACTTCACAAATTTATAAAACACTTCAATCACTTTTATATGCACAGTTGCAGCCATAATGATTTCCTCTACACAAGGTCAAAAGTCGTATAATTTACCCATAGCAATCAAATCAGCAAATCAATTGTTTCAGAAGTAGAGATTTTGTTTTTTAATCACTAAACTGCTATAGAAGGCTCTTCACTTTCCATGAAAATAACAATTTTAGTTATTGATATTTGTTTACTATACACAATTGTATCCCATACCATATCCAGCGGGTACAAGCCCTTACTACTACTGATTATACTACAAGAATTGTGTTTTATAGATTCCTACTAAGAAAAATTGCAGAAAATCCAAACTTTGTTAACCATATTTTATTTATTTTTAGTTACTTTTACGAATAACAGAATCATTCATTGGCATAATAATCATGTTTGAGCAGACAGAAACCTCGCGTTGTGGTCGCGTGAAGTCATCAGCATCGATTTTCTTCTAATGTTTGACTGGGTATTTTACAAAGTTGTATAGTAGGGTCAATATTTTTACTAAATCGTTGGACTTTATCCCCATTACCGGAAAACGTGCCTGTGAATGATAGGGTTGGTTTGTGGCTTATGCACGATGGGGCCACTCTACATTTTTCAATGTCGGAGAATACCTATAATCTATAACGCAGAATGAATAGAATGAGGGGGTCTAATTGCAGAGTCACCTAGATCCCCTGATTTTAACTCTCTAGATCTTTGTATTTGGGCAAATATTATATTTATACACCCGTTAGTGCCTTTTCTGTTGGTTTTTCCCAATAATGCTATTAATTAATAGAAAAACAAAATCACCTCTAACTCTGCAAACTAATTAAGAAAATTAACATTTAAGACTTTGTTGTTTGACTTGATGAGTACTCTACGAAGATAAATTATACGACCCCTTTTTTAACACCTTGTATATCAAGTGGATAAAATTTATTGATTTTAAGTTGGAATTTTATTTTGTGACGATCTTTTTATCTAAGGAAAGAAGTAATTGTTCTCAAAAATAGGAGCCGTGTGAGGCCACAAATATTTATAAATTATTTTCTGGCAACGCGTTACGTATTCAAATTTGAAAAAGTATCTTCTTTGGGTACTGAATAACATTTTTTCTTGCGTTAAAACGAATCAAAAATGTATTTTTATACAAAGGAAAATTCATGTCCATGTACGAAGGTTTCTATTCGTGCACAATGCACTGGAAATGTTAGCTAACACACGATTCGACAGACTCAGATTCAAGTAACTACTAAAGACACGTAAATTTATAAATCAAGGTTAATATGAGCTATTTAATTCCATTGAATCTAACTGAGTATAACAATACAAAAATAATTTTTCTCCCTTTATAACAACAATAATTGTTCAGTACACATTTTTTATATTTCACAAACAATCTGTTGAATTTAATAAATAAGTTTAACAATCTTAAACAGCCCAAATAGCTTGAAATATCAGGAGAGATTGATTTTCTCTAAACAATTCTCATGTAGGGACCTCGGTGGTCTAGTGCGAGAATGCATTGGCCACTCGAGATCACAGCAAATGCGGTCGCTCCGTTGGGGCGACCGCATTTGCTTAGTTAAGTTTAGGGTGCATGTTGCATGAATGTTTAGTATGTAAGGAACGCCCGCACCCCCCTGAAGTAATGCGAAAGCGGTTCCGGGGGGGGGGGGACGGTATTATGAATGAATGAGAAAAAAAAAACAATTCTCATGTAGCCCCGGAATAGTTTAAAGCCACCATAAAAAAATCAAATACTCTTACAAAAAAAAACTCATAGGTTCGTATTTAAAAATTATTGTATAACCTCATAACTCATCAATAATTGTGCAAAAATTATTTACACATCAGGATATAGATAAGACATATGTGAAAAACATTTATTAAATCGTTTATTTATAAAATCAACGATGGTAGTGGCGTATCACTGCCTCGTTTTGTTCAACATGATTCACCATTTAGATAGTTATGTACTAATAATTAAACTAGATAGCAGAAAAATCTGTAAGTTATTTTGAAATAATTGTCAAGTAAATAATTGCTCAACTATCACTAAAAGTCAAGCGAATCAGTTATACATAATAATACATGGTGTGTGTAAGTTGCCACACGCGTAAAATATTGATTATTTCTCAAGAGCCGAACTTTTCTACAGTTGATATTTAACATTATTTCTTGTTTCAAAACACATTTTAATGCCAATTTCCGTGTGAACAAAATTAATCATCTATTCACAACAATTTTACTTTGCTACACTTCTATATTTACATATTATCTTATTAATTTGTTACGTGGAATTTGCATAGGTAATAGACCAAGTTACATCATAAATAGCGGCAAAACGATTTTCCCTACCGTAGAACAATAAAGTCAACAAGGATGGCCATCAAGTACTGAGAAGAAATAGTATTTTTATGAGAATATTATGCAAACAGTATTCAATAACTAATTTAAAAAAACTTAACATGCAAAAGCAATATATAAAAGTAGAATTCTTACACAAACTATGAATAAAATAAACACCAAGAGTATACATAGTAACATAGTACATGTATACATAGTATACATGAAGTTAGTTGCCAATTTAAGGCAAGTTTTAACGAAAATCCCAGAATTACGAACTATGTCTTCAAAGAAAAAATATATATATATCATCATCATCATCATCATCATCTGACATGGAGCCGACTCGAGGGTCAATCCTGGATTACGCCAGGCCCACCCCATGCCAGTAAGTGGGGAGGGATTTATATAAATTAAAATTAAAAGTAAAGGTCCCACTTTAAAGTTTTAAAGGAATTAAAAGAGATTCGGCAACATCGCACAAAGGTAGAAATTAAACTATTCCGCTATAATTACCAGGAATATCTTTCTACGAACCCTAACAGCATATTTCTATATGTTAACTAATATTTAAAAGGTTGTCGGAACTGTTTACTTGATTGAATAGAATTGCGTACTTGATGGAATGAATTTTAATAATAATTTGGCAAGAAAAATATATTTGTTATATTTCAAAAACTATAACAAGCAAAAACAATCTATAGAAACAAAAGAGTTCGTAGGCAAACTATGAAAAATTATGGTTATTGTTTTATTATAACAACTGTCCGAAAACATTGACATTATACATAGTAACTACCCCAAATAGGCAAAATTCAGTTACAATGGGCCAAACATGGCCTAAGAGCATAAAGATACTTGAAAAACCGCGTCGTAGATCTCGCTCAATCAAAATACAAATACAAGTTCCACGTAAAGTTAGTATCCAATTTAGGATTCTTTTTAATGAAAAATCTGACATTATTATTAAATTAAATTATTAAAGTCATACCGGAATTAAAACACAACCGGCAACACCGCACGAAGGTAGAAGTAATGCTATCCTGCTGTTATTAATAGAAATATCGTTGTTGAAACCCTAGCAGCATGATGCACTAGATGTTATGTAATGTTTAATTAATTTTAAACATTATTTGGTACGAAAAATATTTAGAAACATTTCGAAAAATGTAACACGAAAAAACAATCAACAAACAAATTATGAAAAATTATGGTTAGTTGTTATAAGAACTGTTCAAAAAACATTTGGAAATATATATAGTAACTTTCACGTGAGGTTAGTTGCCAATTTAAGATTGTTTTAATAAAAAATCTGGAATTACAGTTCCTATAGAACTTTATAAGGAAATCCAAAATATGTAAAAAAAAGAAAAATATAAAAAATTAAACTGAAGGTCCCAGCTTAAAGTCATACCGGAATTAAAACAGAATCGGCAACACCGCACGAAGGTAGAAGTAATGCTATCTCGCTGTTATTAATAGGAATATCTTTGTTGAAACCCTAACAGCATGATGTTACATAATATTTAAAGTTTGTCAGCACTCTTTTCTTGATCGAACAGAATTGCAGTCTTGCTGTAATTAATATAAAACATGATTTGAAAGGTAAAATATTTATGTAATACCTATTTCAAAAAAATGTAAAATACACAAGCAATCTATACAAGTAGAAGAATTCGGAGGCAAAACTTTGAAAAATTATGGTTGTTATAACGCCAGTTCGAAAACAATGAAAGAATACAATCCTAGAGAGCAAAATTCGTAGTTAGGTTGTACAATGAGCCAAATATTACCCAAGTATATTGGAGGTGCTTAGAAAACCGCGTCCTAGATCTTGCTCAATGAAGATACAAACACAAGTTCCACGTGAGTTAGTTGCCAATTTAAGATTATTTTTGATGAAAAATCCGATATTACAAACACTCTAAAGGTCTTCAAAAAAAAACCCAAAATATATAAGATATAAAAATTTAGCCTGAAGGTACTACTTTAAAGTCTTAAGGACTTAAAGGAGATTCGGCAACATGGCACAAAGGTGGAAGTTATGCTATCTCGCTATTATTAATAGGAATATCATTGTTGAAACCGTAACAACAGGTTTCTAGGTTATATTATAATTTATAACCAATATTTAGGTTTATCAGAACTGTTTTCTTAATTTAGTTATTTGGTATACTAACTGTTCAAAAACGTCGAGAGTATACACAGTATAGCAACGTATAGAAGTAAATTGGCAATTTAAACATATTTTTAATGGAAAATTGGGAATTAAAAAGATTTTGTAGAACTTCAAAATGAAACACTAATTATACATACAGAGTTAATCAAATGTATGGGACCATCCATATATCTCGGTACGCCTTTGTTAGATTTTTCTGAATTTTCGTACTGGGTGATTTCAAAACATGACGGATTCGAAAATGTTATCGCCAATGTTGCCACGTTTTCAGTTGTTTCAAAAGTCCTGTCAACTTCATTAATTCAAATGAAATACCCTATATCATTTTTATAACATTCGGTAGATAATTTTTCAACGAGTTCATTGATATACCATGTGATATTTTTATTTTCAATAATAACAGAGATATATAAAAAAACCAACAAAGTATTCCTGAATTATTAAAGCTGATTAAAACAAGAAGGCTGATTAGAAATGTCAATATCTTAATTATTAGAATATTTTGACCCATTGTCAATACTTTTCTTGACTCAATCAATCTAAGTTATAATTTCCTTGATCGTATTGTGAAACAACAAAACTTTTTCGATAATAATAAGTATGTTACTTTCGGAAAGAAGTCGTATTGAGATATTGATGATGATTGGTTTCGGAGATAGAAGAAGAACTCAGAAAGAAGTTTCAAATCTCTTCAGTACGACTCACCCAGATCGAGACCTTATATCACGAAGTACAGTATCCAAAACATTGAAACGATTCGAGCATAGTGGGAATGTGAAGAATATTCGGAAATCAGGACGTCCAAAAACAGCAA
Source organism: Limonius californicus (assembly GCA_014611495.1). Classification (NCBI taxonomy): domain Eukaryota; kingdom Metazoa; phylum Arthropoda; class Insecta; order Coleoptera; family Elateridae; genus Limonius; species Limonius californicus. Next base: position 16,440 of record JABXWE010012220.1, read on the forward strand.
CTACGCCTGAAAAAGCACTAAATGTTGTAGTTTCAGCCGTGGATCAACCACATACTTCTTCAACTCAATTACGCTTAGATAATGGAATAAGTCAAATGTCGGTGGTGAGAATTTTGAAGAAGGAGAACATGAAGTCGTATAAAGTGAATTTGATCCACGAACTGGTTGAGGGCGATTCTGATAAAAGAAATGGATTTTGTGAAATTTTAATGGAGAGAGGTAATAATTTCATTAGGAATATCTTGTTCTCCGATGAAGCCACTTTTTGTCTATCTGGGTCGGTCAACAAGCAGAATTGTCGATACTGCGCTTTCGAGAACCCTCATTGGGCCCACGAAAGTCATACTCAGTTCCCTAAGAAATTGAATATTTGGGCTGGTATCATTGACGACAGAATTATTGGACCATTCTTTATTGAAGGAACATTGAATAGTGACAGATACCTCGTGTTATTACAGAACGAAACTGTCCCTGCGCTGATAAATTTGTTCCACGATGGAAATGGTGGAGTACGTCAAAATATTTGGTTCGAACACGATGGGGCGCCACCGCATTTTGCACGTAATGTAAGACAATATCTTGATGACATATTCAGAAATCGATGGATAGGACGTGGAACCATCGAATGGCTAGCGCGTTCATTAGATTTCTTTCTATGGGGACATGTTAAGAACATCGTATACAAAGGAAGACCAGATAATCTCGAACATTTGAAAGTTGTTATCCGAAGAGTGATGGAGGATATTCCACGAGAACACATCAGAAACAGTGTTGATGTAGTGTGTAATCGTTTTGCTCATTTTTAGACAGTCAATGGCCAACAATTTGTACACCTACATAAATAGTAGTAGTAGTAGCCTCTCCCGTTGTTTTAGTTCGATTTGATTATTCACGAGTACTTTGTTCGATATTTCTGTTATTAACGAAAATAAAAATATCAAATGGTACCTATATCAATGAACTCAATGAAAAATTTCCTATCGAATATTATAAAAATATACAGGGTAATATTCGGAAAAACTGAACGTGGCAACATTGGCGTTATCATTTTCGAATCCACCATATTTTGAAATCACCCTGTACGATTTATAAAAATCTTAACAAATGGTTACCGAGATATATGGATGGTTCCATACATTTGATTAACCCTGTATAAAAAATATATAAAAATTTGAGTCTTAAAGAATTAAGATATCGGACAACATTGTACAAAAGTAGAAGATACGTTATCTCGCTATTATTACAATACAGACACAAAGTCTTAAAACCATAATGGCTTACTTTCAGATTTTACACAACATATGAGATATTTCCTAATTTAAAAGCAATGGCTTAACATTTACTTGAATCAACTTAGTTATCAAACAGTATGAAATACATTCGTTAGAAGTGCACATTTTGAAAACACATCTCTGTTGAAGTGACATTTCTACTGATGTGACTATTATTTAATTTGCTGTTATCACAGAAACTATACAATTATTGTTGCTGTTTGCACGAATATCTTTATTTCCTAAACACGTTGCCACATTACTTTTTCTGCAGACTAGGGTAATGTTTGCAAACCAAACCTAATCATTTCAGAAACTACAATGTTTTGGCAACTCCTCTTTTAACTTATACAACCTATGAAAAACATTTAAGATTAACATCTGATACATATCTACTAAACTAAATTTTGTCTTTGCACTTAAACGTCCAGCATAACCCCACTTTTGAAACAGCCTGTGTATAGGTCTAGATTTGAAGACAATTATTTTGCAACCACCTAGTTTTGATCTACGGTAACTAAAAATAATCCCGGACTTGTGTATGAAAAAAATACATATTTATTTATCAGATACAAAACCTTTAAGAAATAAAAAAAAAGATGGACTTTATCCCATTATAACAAACAGTTTTAAAGTCAAAACCGCAACTGCCATTGCTAATTGGTTTATTGCCGAATTAATTTAATGATTTATCAAGAAAACGGCGTGTAGGTAGTGACTTTGATGCAACTTTGAAGGTTTGCTCGTCCTCAATTTGATACACTTTTCCTTTTTACCGAGCTGATGGCTCACGTTTCAGCAAGTAATTTAATCCGATTGCATGTGCGGTTTGCATTCAATAAATTCCCGTAACCGTAATACAAAAAAACACATTTTTCCCCAGGCATAAACACAATCAAACAAGAAATAAACATTTCAAAAACCTTGCATATTTAATTCAACACGTGCTGTATTTTTAGGCTTCGCAGATTCCATAAATTGAATACAATTTTGCACAATTCACTGGAGCATTAAACTATCTTTAATGGTGCACTAAATAATTACTATTGCGTATGTAGGTATCATCGCGCACATACACTAGGTAAAATCCAAATATCACAGGAAATATTCGCAAAGTTTGTCTATTCACCGGTTTAGTCTGTAACGTTTGAAGGCATCACGGGAAGGAAAACGTTTCCAACCTCAAAAACGAGCACCAACAGCCCGAAATCGGCGTGTAAGCAAGTGTAAACAACTTCAGAAATGCAACAAACGCAATGTGCTACCTTGACAACGTACACTGTTTGAAATGGCTGTGGAAGTGACCGTTGAGGGGAACGCGGAGCCGGGGGTTTACTTATGCCTAACAAAACAGGGACGTATTCAGTTGTAATTGAGATGCAACTTTCACGCTCTTTGAATCGGGTCGTTCAACATTTTTTCTAATTTATATCTTCTTCTTGAACTAAAAATATAATATCCATTTGTAACAAATACAGTAAACCCTCGATTTTGCGGACCCCGATATAAGGGACAAAACTTCCGGTTCAAATATCTGTAAAAATTATCACCTTATTAATTTTAAAATGCTTTTAACCAATATTTGCCTATAATTAAATTAAAAAATTCACTGTTATTTTTAACTGTTTTTAGCGAATAGGCCATATTTTGGCAGACACACTGTAGTAGTGTCGCCAATATTTATAAATATTCTATAGTCTATTATATTTAAATCATTGTCATTGCTTTTATACAGAGTGATTCTAAATATGTGCGAAAAACGTTAACCACGTAAAGCTGACGATATTCAACCTCTAAATCACCTAGTATTTTTTTGCAAATTCGGCACCGTTACGGAGATATGGAGCTTCACAGATATTTTAGGTCAATTCATGAAAATGTGAATAACTTTTTGTTTTTTTGTCCGATTTTGATAAACTTTGTTGTTTCGGAAAGCTAACAGTCCAATTGCGTGTGAAACGTGGATGGAATCTAACCTAGACGTGAAAAGTTGGTCGACTAGAAATTAAGATTAGACCGTTAGCTTTTCAAAACAACGGAGTTTATCAAAATCGGACAAAAAACAGAGAATTATTTATATTTTCATGAATTGACGTAAAAAATCTTTGAGGCCTAATGACGGTGCCGAATTTGCAAAAAATACTAGGTGTTTTAGAGGTTGAATATCGTCAGCTATACCTGGTTAAAGTTTTTCACACTGTATAAAAGCAATGACTCTTGAATTTAAATACAATAGACTATAGAAGTTCTAAATATATAATATTTAATTATATTGGTGAAACTACTACAGTGTGTTTGCCAAAATATGGCCTATTCGCTAACAAAAGTTTTAGTAAATTGATACAAAAACAATTTTTTCGCATTTCACACTACCCCCTTCTTCCCGGAACCGCTTTCGCATTACTTCAGGGGGGTGCGGGCGTCCCTTACACACTAACCATTCATGCAACATGCACCCTAAACTTAAGTGAAATACGATCGTTGCCTCAGCCGAGGTTCGAGCCAGCGTACGATCGAGCCGCATTTTACCTGTAACTTCGACGTACAGCCCTTGTTCGCACTGTCCCATCTAGGTCTCATAAAAGAACAATTTGAAACCCATATCTCCGCAACGGTACCGAATTAAAAAATATTTACTACATATTTGGCGGTTAAACAACCTAGGCTATACGTGGTTAAAGTTTTTCCCTCATATTTAGAATCACACTGTATAAAATCAATAACAATGATTTAAATACAATAGTAAATATATAATATTTATTTATATTGGCGAAACTACTACAGCGTGTTTGCCAAAATATGGCCTATTCGCTAAAACAAGTTACTTACATTTTAGTAAATTGATACAGAAACATTTTTTTTGCATTTCACACTACCTCCCCCCCCTTCCTCGGAACCGTTTTCGCATGACTTCAGGAGGTTGCGGGCGTCCCTTAAATATACTAGCCATTCATGCAACATGCACCCTAAACTTAACTAAGTGAAATACGGCCGTCGCCTCAGTCGAGGTTCGACCCCGCGGCTCATCGAGCAGCATTTTACAGTAACCTCGACTTACAGCCCTTGTTCGCACTGTCCCATCTAGATCTCATAATAAAAAACAATTTGAAGCCCATATCTCCGCAACGGTACCGAATTAAAAAATATTTACTACATATTTAGGGGTTAAACAACCTAGGCTATACGTGGTTAAAGTTTTTCTCTCATATTTAGAAGAATCACACTGTATAAAAGCAATGACAATGATTTAAATACAATAGACTATAGAAGTTGTAATTACAAATATTTATTTATATTGGCGAAACTACTACACTGTGTTTGCCAAAATATTGCCTATTCGCCAAAACAATGTTACTTACATGTTAGTAAATTGATACAAAAACATTTTTTTTTTGCATTTCACACTACCCCCCTTCCCCGGAACGCCTTTCGCATTACTTTAGGGGGTGCTGGCGTCCCTTACACATTAACCAATCATACAACATGCACCCTAAACTTAACTAGTGAAATACGGTCGTCGCCTCAGTCGAGGTTCGACCCCGCGGCTCATCGAGCCGCATTTTACAGTAACCTCGACTTACAGCCCTTGTTCGCACTGCCCCATCTAGATCTCATAATAAAAAACAATTTGAAGCCCATATCTCCGCAACGGTACCGAATTAAAAAATATTTACTACATATTTAGGGGTTAAACAACCTAGGCGATACGTGGTTAAAGTTTTTCGCACATGTTCAGAATCATCCTGTATAATGTTCGGCGAATGATAAGCACGTGATCACGCACAGGTACATTAACTAATTTGACAATTTTATATCTTACGAATTCGGGAAGCTTGCTTTATTATACTATAATGGATTTTCCACTTTAACGGACCTCCCCCACGCCCGAATTTCAAATTTCAAATATTATGCCATTTGCGTCATTTTCAACGGAATGTTCTCTTAGTGATACGTACTTCCTGTTTGGTGGTGTTTACAACACTCCATACTTGTATAGTGTTTTAGCGTGGTTTATAATGTGTTTAGCAGTCATTTAGTTTGGTGTTTTCGTGGCCAGAACTTCCTATCAGCCACTTCCTTTAATGCAAATTGGTAAACATCACTAGCTACGTGTTCATCGCAAGCAGACACTCACTTTAATATTAGCGCAAAAAATTCCCTAATCATGACCTACAAAATCTGCAATTTACTCTCTCTTATGTACAATAATTGTCTGACACGAAAGAGACAACAAATAAAGGGCAGGTGTCAAAGGACTATGACGTTTCACGAATCCGCCGTATAATTTTTTGAGTGTGGATTAATTATTATTTTACAATTAACAAACAAGTACATTGTTGATATGATTTTTACAATTAATGATATGGTTTTTTTAGTTAAGAAGTGCTTAAAGGCCTTACTGTATATTGATTTCTAGGTTAATTGTATGCCGTTCGAGCTATTTCTTGAATTAATTAATATTAGGTTATGGCACGAATTTTCAGTTTTCGAAATACTATATACTTTAATATTTAAAACTAAATTTATAATATTTATTGTACTGAACTATATTAAAAAAAAGACAACAGTGTATAAATAACAAATTTTTAGTTTTATTTAGTTATGTGTTTGCTAACATTTTGCAGTTAACTTTTCTAATTTATTTTTGATATCACTTAGACCTTGATGTTAACAAAAATACACATATTTACCATAGCAATAAAAATTCGCCCGTGATATCTTTTTAAAAGCAATTTATACTATCAAACTTCCCTTCACATTTTTTTAAGTTAAATACGAGACTGTACGCACGTGACGTTATGCTTAGGATTGGAAAACAAACAATACATAACCAATCACATATACATTCAACTCGTACCCACCTCTAAGCTGTCTCAATTTGCAACAGCAACACGAAATTCCATCACTGTCAAAACCACAAATATAATAACTTTGACACAACTAGCGTATAGTGAGGTTATGTTTATTTTAAGAGGATATCGTTATGCATCGTGTAAATTACTGTAATTCTGTATGACATCAATGCATACTATTATTGTCGTAGGCTATCTAGATGGTATAAGGGGGCTGACGTAACACGATTTCACTTCGTAGAAGGAAACGTAAACAAACTATGGGCTTCGGAAACATTTACTAATATAACCGGGGTGACTGAACAAATACATTAAATATTTAGTTGTATTTTGACATCGTTCTTGAACGTGAACAATCAATCAAATCCAATCTTGTTGTTATCACTTTTGTATTATTTCGTACCATAATTTAGTGCAGCATATTCTCAATGCGGAAGAAATGTTTTTATGTAGAATAGTAATGTAGGGATTCCCGTGTCAAGTCAAGGACGGATTAGGCCGCAGTACTGTCTCATGCCATCTCGTCAGCTGATTACAATACTATTGGACAAATGTTAGCGGTACTTTGACATACTACCAAGCTTAGCCACTAAAAATAGGCAAATGTTGAAGCAATACTTGAAAATGGTGAAGTACGAGTACGGCTTATAAATAAACTTTTAGGCTTTGGGGTAACATTTGGTCAATTAAAGTGAAGTACGGAATTAAACGATTTTTTTGTTCATAGCTGCTAGGTAGCAAGCTGCTATATCTACATAAACTATCGAGAAGGTAATTTGGGCCAAAATTTTGATGAAAATTTCAAATATTTTCTGTAAGCGGCATTTTTTTTAATTTAACGAAAATTTCTTATAAGCTTCCAACTAATAAAGATGCAAACTATTACAGGAAAAAGTTCCCAAAAGTAGGTATCATAAATAATAAGAAAATTTAATCCTGGACATCCTGTGTTGGTTTCTTCAAAGGCTTGATTTGGCGTTCAGTGTAGTACACCTTGCTAAAGTAGATCATTGTTCTTCATTTAATTATGCATACTATACGTAAAACTTGTTAATTGGCTTTTCCTTTTGGGCGAGGGAGAAGAAAATTATTAAGCGGGTGGCATAAATACAAATAAAAAGCTTTATAGTTAGCCTTCAATTAAATTTGTGTAAAAAATATTACAAAACAGCAAGTTTGCTAGAAGCTGTAGGTATCTAGTGGTTTAAAAAGCTGTAGCTTGTACTGTAGCATGGTTATAGCTATAAATATATATTAAAAAAAAAACAAAAATTGAAGCAAGTAAACTTTCAAATATAAATAGGTAATCATAAATATAATGAGAATATGAGAATAAATATATAAAAACAATTAATTTTCAAAAAATTATTAATACCGTTGTAACTTATTAATTAATATGATTTTCAACGAAGTACGGCAAGCAACGATTACCAATATTGTTTAGTTTTCTACTGCTTGCATGGTATGTCCACGAGATGGCGTATGATATTCAAAATCAACAGCTTTTGAAAATGGCGTGTTAATCACAGAAAGCTAATAAAACGTGTTGCAAGTATTAACAATATGATTTTTACTTATTAATTAATATGACCCTCGCAAGGCAATGACAAACCAGCGAGGTATTCTGCCTAGTAAATCTTCTCCGGAGTAGTAACGTGGTTCGGAGACCACGTTAAGCTGTAGGTCCTCTATGTCTGTGGTACTTTAAACGCGCAACACAGGCATAGGAGAGAAGATCGCTACGTACCGTAAGAGATAAAGCACCGTAAGAAGAATTAATATGAAGAATATTCAGCAAAATAAGGCAAGACACAATTCCAAAATAAGAAATGACAGTTTAACGGTTTAATCAATACTTTATTTGTACTAATTCTTTACTCTAGTGTCTAATAATAATATTAATATTAAAATGGTCAGTCTTGATCTCATTATTTTCAACATGAACACATAAATACATATCCATTTCACAAATAATTACTAATTAACGTTATATCTTTTAATTAGCCGCAACACAAACTTCTTGATGATATAATAATTACAATTAATATATTTATCTTTTTCTGGTAGATTTTAAAATATTCAATTTAATGTTTCATTCAGCTTCCTATTTTCAGCAAAATGCACTTAATGCGGCCCTGGATATTACTTTATCCCCACCACCCACTTTGCCAACCTTCGCGTGCAAGTCTACCTTTATGTTTCGCTTTTTACCACGTAGTACAAAATAAGGTTAATTTTCGTCAACGGTGTGCGACTAATCGTAATAATAATTTGCCGCAAGGGGGCAAAAAACTATTGATTTGAATGTTAACTGGTAACGAGCGAATTTTATCGGAGAACTGCGAAAACTGGAAGGCGGGACCGGTTAGCAAGCAATAAAAATACAAAATGGCTATCGAGTGCCCAAGCAATTAAATAAATTATTTTAAAATGTAACCAAAATACACGTAAATAAAAAATTATATGATTTATAGGCGAGTAGTTGGCCGTAAATGCATTAATTGTAGGGAGGGCTCCGCAGGAAATTACCCAATTTCTATTTGAGAAAGGCGCAGACACTTGTTGCAAGCAACTAAAAATCATAAATCTTGGATTTTTTGCTTCAAAGCAGGTCGTCTGTTTCAAGTATCCCGTCTCGAATTTCCTCGGGGAAAAGAAAAGGACACGTTTATGACGTATACTCTAAAATTGTATCACGAAGATTTCGAAAAAAAAAAACGAGTGGAGCAACTTCAGAAGCATGAAGTAATGTAAAGTTTCTTTTATACTGCACTTAAACATATGGCGGGCGTACCACAGAGCTTAATAAAAAAAGTAGATTCTCGGAGAAATGCATTAATATAGCCAGACTTGAACGCTGAGATAAGTTAACCACTTTTGAAACTGCACGAAGTGGTATATAAAAAAGGTTGGTGTATAATTTACATTCGCTGCATTAATTTCAAATAATTTTAACAAAAACAATCTTGCATCAAAAACTAACCTCGCAAATACTGAATGATAGATTTCCCCAGTGTTTCACGTACTTTTCATGCAGACCAATCGAAATTAACAACTGATGACATGTAGAACAACAGAAAATACACCCCTACACTTCTCGAATTCAGCATTTTATCAATGTATGTTTGTTGCATTTAATGCTTTTACTCGGCTTACGTAGATTACGTAGTAATTCTTTGCCGTTAGAACTAATTAGACATTGTTAGGGGACGTTCTACTTTTATAATTGAAATTACAATTACAGCGTATTGTATTTTTACCAACTACCAACTATAATTTCAGCTTATTTATTACATACGTTGAAGTTATATAGTAAATTTAATGTCAAATATGTCAGACTTTCAAACAAAGTAATTACAAAATATTTGGTCACTGAAACAAATATCTGTCTAAACTCTATTTGTTGAGCATTGAGCTAGAACGTAAACAAACGCTTGTCAGGTGTGTTGATTTACCGGATGTGTATTTACGTAATATTCCTTGCATTTTAAATGAACGTTCGCACCGTCAGAATTCTTTTGTAGTAGGACGCCCCCTACGATTACACGTTTCTGGAACAACTTGCTCCAATTTAGGAAAATAAGCACCAAGCACTATACAAACGCTCCGAAAACCGATAAGCACTGCTCAAAAAGCACACAAACTTAACCCGGTAATTAGGAGTGCAAAGTAAAGGTTTTGAGCGTCAATTACTCCTTAAGTAATGAGGCATTAGCGCTAAATTTTGGCACCCTGTATTTTTCTTAAGAAGCGAGTGAGAGGCAGATAATTTTCTGAATCAGAAGGATCATGAGAGTATTTTCCCACAGTATTCAAGATTAAAATTGCAACGCCCTGCATACACACTCAGCATTAATTACGAAATTATCAAAAATGTGATGCAAATAGTTTAGGAAGTTGCATTCAGGTTAATTCCGGTTTAACCCATCGATCAGAAGAATTCTTCGGAATTTCAAAATAATGACAATAGCCGATTATGACTTTCAGATAAAGATATTAATAAGCTTCCAGTGAATTATTTATATTTTTTCCTTTTAATTGCTTATTTTGTAATTCAAATTATAGCTAATCACCTTACCCACTTCCTGGACTGTCTTCCTATGGAAAATGTCACATTCCGCGTAACAGGCATTAGCGCTATCTAGCGTATATCAACCACAGCGCGCCCTCGGGCGAGTCAAACACGTGCGTTCGTTGACGTTCTTGCTCAATGCTCAACAAATAGAGTTTATATCATTTCTATGATCCATTTATGAATCAAGACGGTTTGTTCGCGGTTCAGACAAAAACGAGGCCTATTCGGAAACTAAGGGCCGTTTAAATATTCCCGCCGAGGGGCGTAGCGGTGCTTTGGTGGTTGATGAACTAGCCACACGGCACTTTACCGTCGTTCTGTCATTGTATTCAGTTAGATCATAAAGCTATAACGATTAAAATCCCGCCGTATGTGGGGTGCGCGCTAAGCTTCGTTTTCTCCATGCAAAAAACCAAAACGCTGTGGAAATTGCGAAATATGCGACATCACGAATAAAGAAAGGTCAAAAACTTCTGTAGGAATTTCAGAGATCGCTCAACAAACGCGCACGATGAGGAACGAAGTGGGAGACTTTCTGTTATCAACAACAATCTTGTGGAAAAGGTGAATAAGAAAATTCGTAAAGATCAGCGCATCAAGATTTCAGAAATGGCCGCAAATTTTTCTCAAATTGCACGGCACTGTATGAAATTGTCACGAACAGGCTCCAGTATCACAAACTTTGTGCGATGTGGGTGCCAAAGATGTTGACGCATGTTCACAAAAACCAGCGAATGGCCTCTAAGGTGGCCTTCGACATCGCTACAAAACTTGTGGCGATGAGTACCTAAATCGCAATCGTAACTGGCGACAAAACTTAAATTTCGTACACAAATGTCGAAAGCAAGCACTAAGCAATGTAGAATCGTGCGAGTTCCAGCAAAGCCAAAAAGTTCAAGGGAATGTTCGAGCACGAAAAGCTGTAGCTATCGCTTTTTGAGACATAAAAGGCGTATTGTTGATTGATTTCCTGGAACATGATACGACAAATAACACAGACGTTTCTGATGACACTGTAAGAGTGTTGAGAAGGGCGCTTCAGAATAAAAGATGAGCATTGTTGACCTTCGGTTAACATCCGACCGCACGCGGCGGCTCGCACTGTGCAACTCATTGAGCAATTGAATTGGGAAATTTTCAACCACTGTAAGTAAATGGAATTTTAAAACACTCATGTGTACATAAATTATTATTTAATTTGAAAATGAAAACACGCCTATAAGGCTTATTTATAATATCACATTCATCGTAATTGCTCTTAATTCTGAACAGTAATGATATAAATTTAGCAAAGATGTAAGCAATATAAAATAATGATAATATATTGTCGACTAGTTAAAAACTAAAGGCAACGTTTTAAAAGCATTTCAAACAATACATACCCATACCATTGTTACTTAGAAAAATTGTGTTACCCATACTGCTTATAGTAAATTTCACGACAAATTGGGAAACTGATACGCGATTTCAAGCTCAAACAACCCGGAATCTACTATTTGTTCTGTCTGTGGTGTGACATTTCAATTTCCCGTTGTGTTACTTCTTTTATCTTACTGTAATAAACGCTAGGTTGTTGTAGCGCTGACCTGGACAATTACTCCTGAAATACCAAACTCCCGTTTTTTATACGGTAAAATGTCAAAAATGATTACCAGAACCCTTATTATATGAACGTAATAGAGGGATAGAACAACACAGTGCAAAAACACTGTAACGTGTTTTATCATTTCAATTGCATTATTGTTATCAGCTCAGCAATGTGTTCTTATCATTACTCACCTAAGCTATCGTAGTCAATATTTGCTATTATTATATTTATCTGTATAGAACCATGAATTCTTTCTTTTACAGAATTGAGATTATTTTATTTATTAGCTTACCACATGTATACAATTTTAGATTTATATTGTACACTGCTTACAGAGGGCTAGTTGCAAGCATAAGGTTGTTTTCAATGGGAACTCATCCACAACTTTTAACATAATTGTCAAATTACTTTTTAAAAACAATGCATACATAAAAGGAAATTTAAAATGTAAATAAGATATCAGACTGTAAACAAAACTCCAATAAAATACAGTATGATCAACAACATTTTCCATAAGTATTAGTTGTGAAAAACCAAGGGAGTGTCTTTACGTAAGTCACACAGTTTATAACATTTACTACATATATTTTTCAGTTGCTAAAATTATTTAACACTTCAGACCACATAATTATGCATTCCTTGCCCTATTCGTTCCGCGCCCTAAGGTCGTCTATCTGAATACTGGAAGGCGATCTGCGGCCAATGTAAAAGACAATGCATGTAGTATACCACAAAATAAATTAGTTGCAATTTTCTCACTGTTTTGGTTTTAAGAAACTTAGATAAATCTTGCATTGGGGTTGTGTGCATTGTATTCTTAAGGGATGGTAGATTGAAATCAGATGAAAATATTTAACTTAATTAAATCCATAAACGTAGGTTGATTTTACCATAATTTTGCACTACTTTGACAGTGTTTTTAACATCACTTTTTTTGGATATGTTGTCTACTGGTACAATAAAACGCAAGCGGAAAGGTTGCCTGCGGACATAGCTTCGGTGACAATAGAAAACGTAAGTTTTATCTTACATTGGGCCGCTTTGGTAGCCCCTTAACGTTTGTCGTACATGATAAAAGTTTGACTAACATAGACGCATTCCTTACAAGTTCTTTCAATATGATTAACAAACAAAGTTGCATACGCTATCTTAAAGGGGTCTATACATCACTACAATGTAGTTTTTGGTTCACATCTAATGAAATATCAATAACCATCACGTCGTTTCTAATGTGATTACTTTCCAATATATGCTAAAGTTGTATTTTCTATTTGTATTTTTAACGGTTTTAAATATGTGTGATTTATAAATATGTAATTTTCAATATCACTATTTGTTTTCGTACGTCATACGCAAAACAATTATGTAATGTTTAGTACACAAGCAATAACTTCGAAGACTGAAGCTTTTTATTTACGTTTAAATGTAGTTTTTCACATAGAGTCGAACCTTGACAGCTCGAACATCTACAATTCAATATTTTTTAATACTCAAACTAGAAGTTGTTTTCCGACAAAATGCCTATTTCAATGTTTCTATAACTAGAAATTAAATTTATTGGAAATAATTGCGTGTTTTTACGCCAATACCATGGCGATTTCGCGATTTATGGCAGCTTTCCGGTCAATGACCATTTACACTTTCGGCGGTGGCATGTCTATTGAACTTAGTATAGTATAGCATTCATTGTAGACTTCGAACAGCGGGTATATGTACTTTCTGTTCTTGCAATATAATAAAGATTAAATATGTATGTAATTTTTGAGCTATTTCTAGTTACTCGAATTTTCGATAATGCATATTTTTGTATTCCTCTCAACTTTGACTTATCGAGGTTCGAATGTATGATGTATTGCCTGGAAGACGATAGAGATAGAACATTTCTGGGCGGAAATCAATACTGGAATCCATTTACTGTAAAGCTTATTATTTCCTAGTTTCAAATTGGAAATTAATGCATTATCTATTAGTAAAGGGGTAGATTTTTCGGATATTACGACACAGCTAAAGTATGACAATGACAAAATGTCAAAGGAAGCAAACACCAGTGTTTTTTTTAATTTTAGTCGATATTGATGTGATGTAATATAAAAGAACTTTAGGTATGTATTAATAATATGAGTACGATCAAAAATGTATAATTAAATTACATTTCCAATATTTGACCTTAATTCCAGATATCAGTGCTTAATTTCTGATGTGTGAAATATATTTCACATATCAGACCTTAATTCCAGATATCAGTGTTTGATTGCTGATATATGGAATATATTTCACAAG
>JABXWE010012221.1:0-24652 GCA_014611495.1 Limonius californicus
CACCACAGAAAATTTCAAGGCCAAATTCCAAGAGCGAATGTGAACACCAACTGTCTGCTCAGGTGTGCGCTGTCATTGGAATTTCTGCATCAAAAAGGTCTGTTTAAATATTCCTTTAAAAATTCAAGGACCCTGAAGATACTCCGACAGAATACGATCAGATAACTATTGTTTATACAATTTCAAATTATACCAATTATATCGAACTAATTTTATAACGAAGTAAATTTGTTCAAATTCAACACGTACTGTATTTTATAAATTTTGTAAACGGTCCGCATATTCCGAGTTTCTGATTTAATTATTATTGTTGTAATTATTCAAAAGGGAGGATATTGCGTGAACTTTATAATTTTTTTTTTGTCATTGCGCTTATACCTCTACAGTAGGTAGTTAATTCTTAATTTACCTAATCGAGATCTCGTTTATCGTGAATTAGGCGGGTTACGTATTGATCAATCATTTTGCGAAGCTATTTTGGGCTTCTTATTAAATTAGTCCTTATTGACGCACTATCGTTTTCTCAGGATTCATATGGTTCATTTCACGTATTGTTAAATCAGACAGGGACGCTTGTGGTCTGTTCTTTAGTTAAACGATTTTTATATTTAATATTTGAGGCTAATTGGGGGCAATAAGTTTTGATATTTTATTGTAATTTGATTTACATTTAGTGATTATACTCGAGAATTACGCCAAGTATTTGTGTTTTATTGTGTCTTGTTGTTATATGAAAGACTTTAGCGTTATCAGTAAGGTAAGTCCGTTCTCTCAGGGAGATTCCTGTTTATCTACGTCATCTTCGAGACCAAGGGTTTATTTTTTTAAACAGGTGGCGCCTAGGCTTACTTCGAACCCCCCCTTCTTTGACTGTAGCTGGCGAACCCTTGTTCGAGATACCTGGACCTTACTGGAGTTGTCGTTAGAGATATTTTTTTTGTGTAGGAAAATTATTTCCTTCACGGTGTCGCCGTTCTTTTAGCTGGGCGTCACAGAATTTAAAACAGTAATCTGTAAATTTATTATCCAAATTTACTGAAACTTGCCCACCGAACTGCTTAGATGACACCACTATCAATGTCTCGCATTTCATTATGCTAAACTTATATGAGTTTCCTGTATTAATATATTAAAGTATTTGGTAAAACCAAGATGCATGGAAACCAAACTCCGGCCCCTTTGTATGGTGTTGTCACCTGAGTTTGATATGGGCGTAACGAAATGTTGGCCGCTAGATGGCAGCAGCGACGTTTGAATACTCGAATGTCTCCGTGGCCGTTTTCCCCAATTTGAAACAAAACTTAATGTTCGCTCTCTGCTCCATGTTTGACGTGTGTCACATGTGACAGCTGCACTAACTTGTTCATTCGCATGCACAGCCTACCACGCAACTCTCTTTCGGCTTGTCGTAAGACAGATGGTCTACTTCCTTCGGTGTGGTAGGCGTAGATGCGCCGTCGGCTAATACAAGATATCTGCTTGTACGATCGGGCCTAATTTGCAACATAAACAAATTAATTATTATTTGTTTTCGCAAAGAATGTAACTTCCTTGCTATCGGATAATACGGGATTTGGGACTCGAGAAAGGGTTGTGTAAACTTTCCAGGTTATAACGACACGCGCAACTTGGGAAAAATTTTATTTCCTCGAACAACGTGACATTACTTCTGAAACCGTAACAAATTCCTTTGCGAAGGTACAGCTGTGTTCCTCCGACAGTTGACGGCTACAGAATAAAAAAATCTGTAAGTGTTTTAACTTCAAATTTTACGGTACTAAATATTCATACAGGACCTGTTAATTTAATCAGGTTTCTCGGAATTTTTAATGCAACCAAACTACCCGATTCTTAAAAGTGCAGTTGGTTTATACAGAAATTAATGTGTCTTTGCGTAGCAAAATTAACCAGAACAGGATTCTAAATTTTACTTGACTCTGACAAAAGTATAAATACGTAAAAATCCAATCTTACAGTGAATATACCGGGTACACAGAAATTACAATTCAATTAACCCCACTGAAATTTCTCCAGCTTAAGGCAACAAGATTGGGATTAATATAACACTACAAATCTGCACGAAAATTACTCTGCGACGGAATCTGTAGAAATTGAGTTCCTACAACCTTGAACTGTTTCGAAATTACTCCAAAATCAGTTCAAGTGTGTAAGTGGGATCTACAAGAATTTGACGTCTCATGAAATTTCTCCACGTCTTACGACAAACCTTGTACAGGGTACTCAACACTACGAAACAAAAGAAATTATTCATTCTTGGTTACGGCGCTGATTCGGACACCAACTCGCCAAGCCTCAATATTTTCAGACAGAAACTTATAACATGGGTAATCGATTCAAACACCGACACACCAACGATAAAAGTGTCTGTAACAGGGAAAACGGACTACGGGACACTCAAATGAACGAGCAAAGCAGATTGAATATCTATACTTAACAACTTCACTCTCAAAACGTGCTAGACACTCAACAGCTTCTGAACGGCGGCGGTACAAATTGACAAATTAAAGTCACGGCGGTCAACTGAGGAACGCCACTGGGTATCTCAGCTTCGGGATCTGTAACTTGAAAAGAAAAATTATTAAATTTGTTAATACAACAACGGCGAAAACACTGGAAAATACTTAATTCACTTTCGGGTAAGTATACGGAATTGTTAAATGGATTTTACTACAACGGTTAATTTCAGGATCGGATTTTCAACACTAGGATCTTCTCAGAATGATCTTAGAAGAAGGTCGAGGAATATTTCTGACTCAAGGATTAAATCCATAAGTCAGGAAATAAAGTGACTTTGAAATGGCTGCGCTTGGGGTTTTATACCGGCCATTTTACTCCCAAGACATGCATGCGGGCCACCCCACTCTTGTTTGGAGGGGCCGAATCTTCTAGAAGATTTCCGGTTCACGACTGCGGGCAGATGTTTGTTGACGCCATATTTATCTTAAAATGTTGAACCCTCATGTAATTGGTAATTAACACCAAATAATCACTGTTCACCATTTTGACGCGTTACAATGTGTATAATAATGCAGTAAAGGGATCGGGAGTTGATGTAAACATTACAGTGTGCGGTGCTCTTGCTAATAGATAATAAATTGCTTATGTACCCCGTTAGACAGGCTTAACATCCCTGCTGGGTGGCGATGATAGTAATTTATGTCCGGCACTGTATTGGTTATTCGGCTTCCTTTTACTTTGGTCCATTATAAGCACACGAATAGATATGAAAGCGTGGTGGCTGTGATATTCCTGAAGTACTTATATTGACTTTTATCTAGATGTTAGTATTACGTAGTTGTTTTGATAACATTTGCTCTGAGTAAGAAATTGCAGTTTTGGCCGTAAATCAATAAATATTTTAACCTCTACAGAGTTTTATTTACTAAGCTCAACTACTTATTACAGATTACGAAGCTGGAAATACATGAAGACATCCTACGAAACATCACATAACCTATTATACCAAGGTCTGCAACGTTGCAGTATCACTAATTATTTTTATCCAACACACACTTATAAAAGCGATATAACTATGGTGATTTCGAACAAGTAATGTGGTTTATAACCCACTAGTTGATTATAATTCTAACTGACTAGTGAGTTACAAGTCTAACTCACTATTATTTATTGAAGGCGCATTTCAAGGTCAAACCATCATTTATTGTTAACTCTTATTTAACACTAATATTAATATTAATAGTGAACGCTAAACAATTATTTGATTCATCTCTCGACATATTTACAACGGTGGAAGGCTTATTCGAATCGGAAGTAGTACCAACAAACGTAGACTCACTTCCAGGTTGCACAGATGACACACATTCGGATGGTTCGATGTTTGGTTCTGTTGAAGTGGAGCTGCTACCTTGAATTTTCTTCGCGAGGTCAATTTTAGAGGAAACGGATTCTTCTATATAGCCTTCTGCAATTAAAGTCGACTTCCAGTCTCCTACTTGTTTGACTTTTATAATGTGTGAAAGTGTGGCAGAAGAGCGTCTCATACAGTGCCCGGTGTAGGACTCTAGTTCTGGCAATTGCAAGAATTTTGCAATTGAACGAGGTATTTGTGACAGTTTATTTATTCCAACGGGCTGAATCGTGCATTTTTCAAGCTGATAGTTGACGAAAAATCTTCGATGTGGTGTATTCTTTGGCCTCAGAGATAAGTATGTTTTTATTAAATCTAGGGCATTCACGGGATATCCTTCTTCAATGATGGTGAAGCTTCGAGAAGTGTAAGTTTTTGTATCCGGGATAGAAAAAAAAAGTACGCCCCTCTGTCGTGTACATTATCAATGGTTAATTTGACGAGCTCGTCACAACGACAAGCTCCAGAAATTCCAATAATTAATGCCACCTGCAAACAATAATAAAAATTAGTTATACTGATATTAAACCATGAAACATTATACCTTCGCCAGCAAATATTCCTTGATAGGTGCGTTTTTCAAAAAAATTTCTATGTGCTCCCTCTCCAAAATTTTAGATTTCTTGGGTTTATAACCTTTTGATACACTTTTCAAGAATGCGTTGGGTATACTTTGATATATCGATCCTTTTATATTGCTTTAGTGTAGATTTAAGCATCGAATACTTGGTCCACATTGAAGAAGGAGCGACTCTTTGGGAAACATTAAGGAAATACGCTAGAAAAACGTCTTCTTCCAACACATTGTCGACTTTTTTCTCACTATACCAGGCACTGAATTCATTAAATTCTTTGTCGTACGCACTTTTTGATTTCTGAGGAACAATCTTCGAAGACGCTTTAGCAGCTTCTTCCCAAATTTTCTCCATTACAAATCGGAAAGCACAGACTGTTTAATTCGTGACTTCAAAAAATTGTGAAAAAAGTAAATAAATTTACATTAGCAACAAACAGAAAAGATTAGCAACCATTGCCTTCTCATAGGATTCCATTTCCAGCTTTAGCAGAAAGTGTCAAAATAATTTAATTAAACTGTCAAATTTTCAAATCCTTATTTTGCGAATAGAATTTGTGTGTTGGATAAAATACTATATTACACACGTGTCTTACTTGCATATAAGTCACTCAAGAAATTATTCCACTCGGCTATCGTCTCGTGGCCTAATATTTTCTTGCGTGACTTATATGCCAAGTAAGACACTTCTATAATAAATATGTAACTATAAATTATTGAATAGAATTTCTAACAAAAAAGTTTCCGTTTAAGTTCATAAAAGTAAACCTGGGTTTTTACTGGCGAGTAAGTTATTTATACAACAACATCAATAAGGGAAAAAATATAAACACGAATAATTCATTCATATAAATATAAAATTTAACTTATATTGAACTGCAATTGAAAAATATTCAAATGTGGAATTTGAAATACGTTCCACTTTTCCAATCCGAACAGCAGGTCCCATTCTGTTTAAGCAGCTTGTTATAGATACCTGAAGGTTCTAATAATTATGGTCAATACATCGAAGGTGGTATTGACGAGTTAAAATAACTTTCGGTTTAGCTGGAAATGACATCAACTTTTTATTTAAAATGGAATGCCCTGTATAGTTTAAGATATATTGCTATGTGAAACGGGTTTATTGAATAAATAAATAAACATATAAGTATAAGCCCCGCGATGCGGAATAAATAAATAGTTGCTGTTGAATACCCCGTAATAATAATAGTTGTAATAATCGTAGATGGGGTTAGATAATCTACAGTGATACACAAAATAAAATGATACACAAATAATCTTGTGCCTTCAATGACAAGTATAAATTGACAGCAAAATAGTATGAAAATAAACACCTCACACAGCACTATCTTACAACGAGACTCTTTAATAAAACAAAACCTGAACTTTATTTAAAATAAAAGTTTAAATTAATTTATTGTCAGGGTTATTAAATACTTAAGGTTGAGATAATTGGGCATTGCAAAATTGAATTCCTATTTTTGTTAACTAAAGAAAGTTGGCAAGGCAATTTTAAATCATTTGAAGTAAATTTTTGATTAAAAGAAATTAAATAAACTTTCAAACGCATGAAAACCTTTCAAAAACTTTAACAGGCATCAGCAAATAATTTACATTTACAAAAATAAAAATGACATTAATTGAACTAACAGCTATCAAATATATAAAATATATAATTCTTTCTTCCTACTGCTTTACTTGCGCGCGCTGCTTTGGTTTAAATCCCAATTATTCCGGTGTCCATTTTTCTCTGCATCCGTAGGAATTGTTTGGCGGCTTCTGATTATAAATTCTGCGATGATCTCAAAAAGGGCCTCTCAACTTTAACTGGTATTCACAGTACCTTTATAAATTGCAGGTAAAGAAATTGCTTCATTCGTTGTTGTTCCGATGTATTATATTCTTAAAAACAAAATGTTGCAAATTGCTTTTAGGTTAGGTTGTAAAATCGCTCAATTCTAATTCGAAGATAATCGTTGGAAATAGTATTCGTAAATCGGATCACTGGTAATATAATCGCACCACTTTGCACTGGATAATGTTTATAAGCTTGGTAAGTAAACACGATGCACATAAAATTCACTTTATTTCAACTATGACGTATGTCAACAAAACAAAAGTGACAAACGGTATTTCATTTTACAAAATTGACTAGGAAACCTTCAAAGGTTCCTCGTAGAAAATTTTTAGAAGTGGCGCTATTTTCCAGCAATTTCCTTTTATACCTATTCTGAAAAAAGCTAGCGTTGTCACAGCAACTCACATAACGTTCAGATATTTTAACAAATTTTAATCTATTTTGCACGTCACCTGAAAAAACCGACCAATGAGGAGCCAGCTTTAAAATGACCAAATTTGAACCAAAATTCTTATAAACTAAATAACTTAACTATGGATCATGCTAGGGCAAAACTAATAATATTTGAATTCCCCACAAAAAGACAAATCTTTTAAGACCAAACATGACCCATGTACTATCAAAATTAACCTAAAAATTATAAACAAATTCGATAAATTATCGATAATAAACAAACAAATTATCAATTGAACTTGAAGAAAAACCTTAAAGTATCCTAACATAATAACACTATCATTTAAAAAACATTTTAACAGGATCTAAACACTTAAATACGAGAAAATTTCCAAATTTCTCTAAGTACATGACCTTTTGACATATAAACATAAACAATTCACTTATCAAAGCATTGTTCCTAACAAACTTCACACAAAAAGATGCCCTATCTAAGTATTCAAAGGCATTTGAACTTATAATTCCCTAAGGAATAGAAATAATTTAGCAATTTCCACACATATAAACGAAATTGTCAAAACATGTTTAAATAACACATAAACAAAAGAATGCAACATTGTTGCTATGGGAAATACTACGAAAATCATCCATATCACCTGTACTACAAGTTTGCATACAAATATAGCAGAATCTAAACATTCTTGCGATGAATTTTACAATTTCTACTATCATCGATGAAAATTATCTAACTTTGCAGATAAACAGATTAATACACATTCAATATTTAAATAAATACCACACACAGTTGCCTCTTGAGCTAAGTCAATGGCATTCAGTACAAATTACAGCCAATTACCACATTAATATGCTTAAACCTATAAAATTGGTCTAAACTGTCAAAATATAAACATTTACATTAATATCATTATTATTACAGCTCAAGACTCAGTAAAAATTGGCGAAAGGCATGAAAACAACATTACGCGGACCCATTGCCAAATTTCCTTCAGATGAACGCAAAACTTGCAATTCCCATCTTACTATAACCCGACGAATGATCGGAAAGGATAAAGTATGAACTCCTTTGAAAATAGCGCGTGCGAACAACTCATTTTCATACAGGAAACCTTCCTATAGCTTGAATACTTTATATTTAAATAGAATTAAGTCCATTTTATCGAATGTAACACAGCAATATCGAAAGAATTTCTTTCTGCGAGTTGAGTGATATATGGTTTGATGCATTTATTTTTAATAATTCTAGAAATATTGGACGAAACACTCTACAATAATGCTTCGTAATTGTGTAACTAACTAGCAACGCATGGCAGCAAATAACATCGCTTGAGAAGATACTCTAAATGACCACCATTTACTTCATGGCAATAGCCACATATGTGTACAAATTCTTTAGCTACATTAACAACATGCTCTACAGAAATTCTTGTTATTAAACCAACATACTGTCTCAATTCTTCTAAATTATTTTGTTTTTCGGTACAAATTCTACATTTTAAATGTTTAAAAAGAAAAAACCCAATGGATTCAGGTCTGGCCAACAAGCGGGCCATTCAATAAAACCTCTGCGCCCTATCCAACTATTTGGAAACATTTGTTTTAAAATATGGCAAACATTTTGAATGTAACGGGAAGGTGTTCCGTCCTAATAAAACCAAATTTTATTAGATAATACCCCTCTTTCTTCAAGAGCAGGAAAACTAATCTAACATCACAAAAAAAACATGAACCTAGCATAATTTGAAAACTTTACAAAATTATTTGCGCTTCTCACGTTCTCTTGTTTTCATGAGCTGCTAGATAACAATTACGAAACAATATCGTTCAATATCTCAATAAACAAAAATATGACACCGAACTGTATATCACTGAACTCAAAAAACAAATTCCATCTGTTTATTTTAAAATATACAGAGTCATCATTCATCATTGACAGCCTTGTTGTCCCACTGCTGGGCATCGGCCTCTTCTCTGCTAGGGTACTTCATTTAAAATAAAAAAGTTTCTGCCATTTCCGGCTAAACTGGAACTCCTTCTAAACCGTCAATACCATTGCATCCGCCATAAATTGCAGAACCTTTAGGCAAGGGCGTATCCAAGGGGAGGGAGCAAGGTGGGCAGCTGCTGAAGAGGGTAACGCAGCAACAAGAAAAAAATGCACATCAAATGCATGCAGCCGCGTGCAGATCTTCATTTGTTGTGTCAGTAGCATTAATTGCGAAGTATTTCTCTATACTGGAACCCGTACCAAATTCACTTCAATTGAAGGCACATGTCATAGTTAAAACTAACCAGCACATTCAAACAATTCTTGTCATGCTGAGAGCATCGGGAAGATGAGGAGAACGTCACAGCTGATGTTTTGAAAGAAGCGTGACATTGCACAGCATTTGACGGTTGATATAACCGCCACTCGCGTTGCTGGCCGACAAATGCTGTTATGTTCGTTTGATTTTGCTGCATTTGAATTAAAGTCATATTTTAATTGCCACTCTGTAGCCAATTACTATATTGTTATTTCCCAAATACAGTTTTAGTGAACCTTTTTTTGTTATCATGCAGAATTGCCGATTAATGTTTTGTCTGCGCGCTTGGCCCTGGACTTTTTCTGGGAATTTACGTGTTAAATTGTTCTAGAATTATTGCACCATATTTCGCAATGAGGTGAAACAATTTCGGTCGATGCATATTGGCAGTGCGTTTTTTTCTTCAGTGGATTTTCCACCTTTGCTCGGTCCGGTCCCTCGATACAATCTCGGAGACCGTTGATAAATTAAAGGAAAGAGTGGACACTAGGCCTTGGGAGTGAACTGACGTGCTTTTTTTTTAGATACCGGGTTGTGTAGCAGCTCTTCTGCTAATCGTTATCGTTTCGTTTTTTGCCTTAGGCATAAGAATCTTCGACTTCTGTTGGATTAATAATATTAGCAGAGTGTCAGCTTTTTGTTCTTTCGACTTGCGTCGGAATAAAGCTTCCAACCCAGTTTCTGTCGTCTCTGCAGTTATCAGTGACCACCCCGTACAGCCGCGGGGAGTTGGGCATCTGAAGCTCCCGTTTTCCCTGTCGTTAAAAAAAGTCCCTCGCAAACCACTGTTCAAAAATTAATTTTATTAAATACATAGTGTTTTCCTTTTGCAATTTTGTATTATTGCATGTCCCCTCCCCCCATGGACTCCCTTACCCCACGAAAGAAGTTGGATTCAGAACGCCACCTCTCCTTCCATTTTGAGCTGAATACGCTCTTGCTTTCGGGTAGAAAATTTTCTCAAAATCGCGGTTACCTTAGTGGATATATGGGGGCGGTAGTATGCATGAGTGGGAAAACAGAAAAAAAAATATTATTTACCTAGTCTCCAAGCATAAACTTCTGGAGCTTGTCATATGCTGCCGATAAATATTTCTCGTGGTGGCTAACTAATTTGTGAAATTTAGGAATTAAATAAAAAATACCACGCTTTTTCATAATTGCATCGTCTAGTTCTTAGATTTTGTGAAAGATTCTGTTAAAAGCGGCAAGTTTTTTACGTAGAAACACAAAATCATGTAATAGAATGGAATTAGGGTCAAATTACATATATTTTTTTATATTATATCTTTTCTACTTACGAACAGGCTATAACATCTAACAATTTAGCATCAGCAAAAAGCTATTGCAAAGAATACAGATTTTCCTGGCAATCAAAACTTCTCAGCTTCAACAGGACCCAAGAGTACTCGAAATACCTTTAAGATTTGTCGCTACGCGATTATTTGTAAGCTGACATATTTAGAGATAATTATTTCGTGTTCTTGAGATTAAAAACTATTGCAGCAATTATACTTTATCTTGACATAGTTAATGTCGAAGAGTTACTACAACATATAAACTGCATAACTGCAAAAAAAACACTAAAATAAAGTTCGTGGAATTAATTCCTAATACAACAAACCTTTTGCCACCGTCTTCCTTCTTTGGATGCGGTAGTCTCTCTGATTTCCGTTAGATGTTTTGAAATTCTTGCTCGCAGACCCACTCAAACAGCGGTCTAGGACGTTTAGGAGCGGCCGTTTTGCCACTGTCAGTTTGGCACAGGGCTAATTGGGTACAGAGACGGCTTGGCGCAGGGACATTTGGGCGCAGACATATTATAGTGGTTTATTCTATAAAAAGTTTAGTGTTAATTAATAATATTGCTGAATTATTCAATTTTGTTAATATACAACTGATAAAATAACTGATTTATTAAAAATATCTTCACCAAACGTTCAAAAATAAGCATTCTAAAATCTTTTTTATGCAACAATATTCAAGTATGTATTTATATTATTTAATCTAAAAACTACTATTTGCCTCTCTCAAAATATACTGAATGTGAATGAATGAGAGTATTTGTTTGGTAGTTTGCCTTTCACCAAGAGATTCCAATTTGCTTATGTGTAAATTAATTAAAACGCACAATTATTAAGGTTAACAATTTATAAAAGATCAATAAGCCTTTTCTCTGAAAGTATTCAAGTTTTTGCCAAAGTTTAGTTTGTAACTGTAGAAATCTGAAAAATTCGCATTATTTAATAAACGTCGCTATTGATACCGTTACCTAATGAAATATTAGATTTCAAGTACAAGAATGTAGCTACTCTATAATTTAAAATTGTATCAAAATGCTTATACTCTAAAATAATGGTAGAAAAGGTATTTTCCCACCACCAGCTTGGTAAATTTACATCAAATTGTCAAAAAGTCGACAATAATGGTAAACGGTATATTTTGATTTAGGCAACTAGTAATTTTCTGATTTAATAACAACAATATTGTTGTATAAAAAATATTCTAAAATGCTTATTTTTTAACGTTTATTTAAGATACTTTTAATAAATGAGTTTTTTATCAATAGGATTTATTAATAAAATTGGATAATTCAGCAATTTTATTAATATAATAAACGTTTTTATAAAATAAACCACTTTAGTCTATGTTTGCTCCCAAACGTCCCTGCGCCCAACCGTCCCTGTGCCCAACCGTCCCTGCGCCAACCGTGCCTGCGCCCAACCGTTCCTGTGCCCAACCGTCCCTGCGCCTACCGTTCCTGCGCCCAACCGTTCCTGCGTGCAACCGTTCCTGTGCCTAACCGTCCATGCACCCAGCTGTTCCTGCGGCCAATCGTATCTGCGCCAAACCGTCCGCGACAAATCAGCAGCGCCGAAATGTCTGATACAGCTCAAACAGCAATGTGTAATGAGCAGTAATAATTCCCCAGCGAATATTTTCACCTTGCTTTCTTCATTCTAACAAATCCACTTCGCAATTTAAAAAGCAAATAAAAATAAACTACTTCCTAAATGAATGAAAAAATATTATTAAAAGTACGAACATAATAGCAACATTCAAATAAAAAATCTTTCAGTGGTAGTAATTTCTCTCTTTAAATAGTGCATAAATGTATATACATACTACTCAGTTTAGGTAGTAATCATAACGATGACTTAATGGACAAGCTTTATACTATTCCTACCAGATGATCATTATGCTCTTGTAATTTTCTTCGCAGCGTGGAGCAAGTTAACACGTCAGTAACAAGACCATTAGAGCAACCTAGTGTTGATAACAACTGGTGAATATCGGCCAAAATTTGTTTCAGTAAGGAGGCAGCAAGTTTTTAAACATTAGTTTAACCCTTTGCTTGAAATAATTCGACACTACACTCCGATACAAATAATAACAAACAAAGACTGAGCAAACCGACCTCGGTGGTATAGTGGTTAGCACTTGCCTTTAGATCCGAGGCATACGGGTTCGAATCCGACCGAAGTCGGTGAGATTTTTATAGCGGGGAGAAATATGAAACCGTAAGTCCCGTGCTACTGTGATGTTTGACGCGTTAAAAACCCCGTCGTATATCTCGCCCAATCAAAACAACAATAAGACTAAGCAATCCTACATTTTGATAAACACAGTTGCGAATTTTATGTGTAACTACTGCGGAAATGTGCATAAATGACTTTGATACTACTAAAGTGACTCAAAATAGGAGTTTCTAGTATCAACTTGGGCTTTTTTAACCAATAGAGTACACATATACAACTGAAAAAAGTGCGTACAGCATAAGCAAGCAAAAATTGTTACATTTAATTCTTATTGTACTACCTAATCACTGTCTCCGGTCTAGGACATTCGGGCGCGGCCATAAGGGCGCGGTCGTTAGGGCGCTAGACACAAGGGCGCGAAGACACTACGGCGCGGGCCGCTAGGGCGCAGAGACACTAGGGCGCGAGGACATTAAGGCGGCAGCCATTAGGGCGTGGGACACTAAGGCACGAGACTCGGTGTTATAACTTTGTTACTCACCTGTATCTTAATTTTAAATTTTAAGATAATAATATTAATCTAACGACTGTAGAAATTCTGGGAAGAAGGACTAAAGTAATTGTGAGTTTATTAATCCTTCTATTTGAATTTTGTAACGTCATACACTTTTGAAGATTCTGGATGATGCATGTCTAATTGCATATTCAAAAAACTCCACGGGCCGGTTGAGTAAATTTTCGTCGCTCCTTACAAGTCTTAATGACTAACTTTTAGTCTGACAAATATAACACAGTTGTCGCGCCCTACCGGTCCGCGCCCTAGTGTACCGCGCCCTAACGGTCCGCGCGCTAACGGTCCGCGCCCTAACAGTCCGCGCCCTAACGGCGGCGCCCAAGCGGCCGCGCCCGAATATCCGGCTCCGTCACTGTCTCATCTTTCTAATAATCGACTATTAAAACTTAATAACTCGTGTTGCCAATGTGTTCCAATCGTTCTTTTGAATTCTGCGGTTATCTTCTAACTTTTTATACACGTATTGGTTGAAGCCATGCTGTCTAGGGGGTTTCTGTTCATTTTGATGTAAAAGGTTTTTAACTATTTTCTTCTACGTTCTTTTTTGTGGGAACTTACTTACAGAGAGCGTGTTGCCCGACATTTTGATCATCTAACACAAAGCCAGGTGGTATTGGATTTTAACGATTAACAATGGTGGATAAGAGACTAAAATTAGACTAATTCTCAACGCAAAGGCACCAGTTAAGTACATACTTAATACAATGAACATAATAGACCCGCATTTTCTTGTGACTCCCGCATTTTCCTGCAGCCACCTCGGATATATGCAAGAAGTTTGAAATCGAGCGAAGCGAGAAAAAAAGCGTAGAGATAAGAAACGCTATATCTTCAAAAGAAAATTCGTCGAAGTGGATGTAAAACGTGGTTAGAGACAACATGAATACTGAAAATAGAAACAGTCTCCTACACTCAACTCTCTGGAGTAGACAATGGCTTAATCAAGGTTTGTTCTGTTTGGAGTGGTAAGGTAAAGGCGCAAGTTAGACAAACCCATAAAATTTCTGTTAAATGGCTTGCCTATCTGTCCTTTTAATTTACACCTGCCCAATTAAAACAGAGCTTACGTCTATCAAGTCATGGCCTACTACAACCGGTTGAATTTTCAAGAATCCGGTATTACGAAATATGATTTCGTAATGTATTTTTTTCACAGCCGAGAGTATTTGTTGATTTCTATGACATCAAAATCTTGAGAGATATGATGAATTATTCCCTAGATACGTACGAAGCTTTATCAGGCCCTTTAGTCCCATCGCTTTGTAAATTTGCATGAGGCACAGTCTGTCTGATTTTGCCCTGAAATTGGTGACCAAATTTTTCATCTTTTTCTTTATCAGAAAACCCACACCATATGTTCTCGTTTTCCCCTCGCTGTTAAAGAATGTATATCCATCTATGTCTCTAATCTGGCTCTTGTTTTGGTGCGTCTCTTGTAATGCTATAATATCTATATTGTATCTTCTTACTTCGCTTATTAGATTTTTTAGTGTTCCTTCTTCGTATGTCCCCTTCAGGTTCCACGATGCCATCATTATTAGTTTCTTGTGTGGTATATCTTTATCTTTATTTTCTTCTATATCGTATGCCACTGACCTTGCCATTTTCATCTTCTTTTTTTCCCTACCCTTAATACTTATCAGTTTTTTGACCCCGAGTCTTCAGCTCTTTTCAGGCTTCCTCCCTCGTCCTCGTCCCATTTATAGTTGACTCCGTCTATTTGTATCTTACGGTAGCCGATTCTCGTTTTCTTTCCTTTGTTTTGTTCTTCTTTTGCATTTCTTATGGCCACTAGTATTTTTTGCTCCTCTCTATTAAGGTCATTGTCTACGTAGATGTGCCCCGGCAACCTCTGTTTTTGTTTTAGTATTTCTAGCTTATGTTCGAAATTTCTGACCTTCACGACTGTTGCCATTGGCTCTTGCTTTCCTACCTTGTGTATATCTTCTACTATGGTCGTTACCCTCACCTCTTTTTGAAAGAAATCACCGACCTCTGTTTTTAGGTCTTGGCCCCCAAAATTAGTTCCTTTTATTATAAGATTATTTTTCTTATATATTCTTTGAGGCTTTCGCGGTTTCTCGAACTGTCAATATTACAATTTCAGACAAGCTACAGCTCGTACCTTACCTGATAATGCTGGGTGTAGTTCCCAAATGACGATGCGGTCTAAGCCGAAAGTAAATTGTAAACCCTCAAAGAATATAGTAAAATTAAGTGTTACACTTTCACAAAAAGTTAAATTAATGGAATGTGGTACAACATCGAAATTATAATTTTCATTTACATTTGAATTTAAATTTAGGATGTCTTTCACAATATGCTTCACACTGCTTGTACCCTGCAACACTTTGTTCGCAATGGTTGTCTTGTTCTCAATGGAATCTTCAATATAACGTTCTGCGATGCCTGTCGAATGCCATCTCCCGTGACGTTTTATGGTAGTTATATCTACTCCTGCGTCGGCTAGCAAAGTAGCCGATGATCTTCGCAGACAATGGCCAGTATACAAGGCTTCATCTGGTAAATTTAGAAAAGTAGCAACCTTGCTTGATACCTTTGCAAGCTTATTTTTCCAACTACCTATAATGTACATTTCCCCGATTTAGAATACAAAAAAACCGACGATGATTGGTGAGAGGACGTGGTTTTCCATATTTACGAAATAAGCTAAGACAATTCTCATTTTCTTGTTCTTCTGTAACCGCAAATTTTCTTGGCAGCTTGTTCTTTGTGTTAGAAATACCGATTATCAAGGAAGAGCCTACGTCTTGCATATTGTTTACGGATAAATTGGTCAATTCTTCTGTACGGCATGCTCCAGCAATTCAAAAAATTAGTACCACATAAAAATTTTAAAAAAATTTAATACTAGGTATTATTTTGCTATTTATGTAAATTTTTACCTTTATTATGAGATACTCATTATCTTCAACTTCTGCTAAATAAATCACCACATTTTCCTTTAAGGTTTATTATTTTTTTGGCAAACAGCCTTCTGAATTTCTTTTTGAAAGGCGTTTATTTTGGAAATCTGCTTATGCCCACACCATCGTAGATACCCATACAAGCCTCGATCATTGAATACCGCGCCCATAAAGACAAAGATTTGAACGTTTTGGCCTTTTCATCAAAAGAATACCAGCAAAACGTTTCCGGTAATGGTTTCTATATTCTTCTCCGTGCACCATATTTTGAAATTCTTGTAGGCCATGTTGTACAATTTCTTTGATTTTGCAGGCAACACATTTTCAAATACAGCAGCAGCGGCTTCGACAATTTCTTGCGATTCTTCAAATACTCCCATCTCAAAACGCACAAAATTGCAAGCACAGTCGAACGTAAACAAAAACTTGTTTACATAATATTTCATAGTTGTCATGGCATTGAATATTTAAATGCAAATTTATCAAAGATTGCTAAGAGTTTTAAAATTAGGAAAATTTTAATTAAAATGTCAATAAATTACGTTTTTAAAAACAACCTTTTCCGAATTTAATCTTACTTCGGCTGCGGAAGAAATAGTATATACACCTCCTTCTGTGCTTTGCAGCCAGAAGGCTTCGCCCTCATAAAATAATCATGCGTTTCTCTCCCTTAATGTATAATATACTAATATATACACACACCGGCAAATTTAAAGGAACGCATAAAAATTTTAATTGTTTCTCTTTAATTTGTTTTGTTACTGACTAGAGTCGAATTACCCACTACAAATTTTCTCTAGATAAACATTCGTATTTTTTTAGAAGTAATTTGCTTTTTTTGATGTCAATTTGATTGTAAACCAGTTTATAATGCGTGATTTAGCACAAACTGATATCGCTAGGGCTGTAGCAATGATTGAAAATGGTCGAACTTACCATTGTAAGTTGCCCAAATGTTTGGTAAAGCAAAATTGACGATCCACCGTAGTGTTAGATGTTGGAGGCAGACTGGAGTGTGTGTGAGAAGACAAGGTCAAAGCGGAAAACGCTGAACCACGATTGTAGATGATTTATTAGAACGTTGCAAACACTCCGAAACAGGCGTCAAACGGCAATTCAAACAAGAAACGCACTGGAAGAAGTTCGTGGAATCAGCATAAGTGAGCGAACAGTCAGAAGAAGACTCAAAGAAGTTGGTTTGAAGTCGTATGTGCCTGTAAAAGCCACAGAACTCCAAAGACGTCATCGAGTAGCGCGACGACAACACCGGAATTAGAATTATGATGCAAGGCAATGCTCGTCCGCACGTCGCCCACTGCGTAATTCACTTTCTAAACCAAGTCGATATAACTAAAATAAATTGGTCAGCATGTTCTCCGGACCTGAATCCGATTGAACATGTTTGGGACATGATAAACAGACGACTTAGGTCGAGAATTCCGGCTGTCCAAAACACAGAAGGAGTTTGAGCTGCTTTAGTTGAAAAATGGGGGAGGTTGTCTCAGTAAATGATCGACGGCGTCATTAGAAGTATGGAAAGACGGATGCAGTTATAAGGGCTCGTGGGGAAAACACACGATATTCAAATAAAAATTCCGTATAATTTCTCTTATTTATTAAATGTTGCACTTTTAATCTATATTTTCAACAGGCTTCAAAATGGCACAAAACTTGTAAAACAAACTGCAATTAGTTAGCTTGCTTTAGTTTTAAGAGATCCCTTTGAAATTGTAAAAAAGAAATTTTATTTAAGAGTAAAACTTAAAGAGCGGATAATATGCACGACAAAATTAAAATATATACGCATATATATGC
The DNA here is from genome assembly GCA_014611495.1 of Limonius californicus. Taxonomy (NCBI): domain Eukaryota; kingdom Metazoa; phylum Arthropoda; class Insecta; order Coleoptera; family Elateridae; genus Limonius; species Limonius californicus. Next base: position 17,837 of record JABXWE010012221.1, read on the forward strand.
AGAGATTTTTTGGAAAATATGCATATACTTGGGCCATATCTGCAGCAAAATAAGCAAAAATAGCAAGAATAATTAATAAAAGTTGTAAACTCAAGTATGAGAATTTTTATTGGACTAAATCAACAAAGGCATACAGTAATTAACTTGCTCGTAATATTGTATATAAAAACTAAGCCTAGAACTATTAGTCTAAGAACTATTTATGAAATAATTTATGATTAGAAGTTGTTCGAAATTTTCTAACTAGAAATTATGCCTTCTATCTGAAAACATATGTTTATGAATAGAAAAGCGTCTTTCCATGGAGACAGAGGTAATGGGTGCATTTTTTAACCTAACACTGAATTCCAAATTGAAACTGAAGTTATTATCTCTTGCTGTTCCGCCTTTAAGAACTTGGTTTATTTGATTTAAATTCAGAAACCCCTCATTTTTTTGAATGACACTGTTACGTTTTTGATTATTGATAATTTGCGAATGGAGTTTGAAACGAAGCTATAGTTTGATATAATAAAATTTTGTCGATTTCACTAATTTTTTACAATTATCCAAAGCGGCGCTGAAATCAGCTATTTGAAGAATTACATCTTTAATACCTTCAATATTATCGGCGTAAAAAATTTCTGCTTCGAACCATGTACCCCATCTTGTAATTATCGGTTCGGGAGGCAATGGAACATTTGGAAGTCTCTCCTTTTATAAAACTGAACCCTCAGGGGGGCTTTTAATAATATTTTTTTTACATTACTAATTAAATCGTTAACAAGGAGAATTTGATTTCTAATACTTTCCGCTACACGATTTAAACCGTGAGCTAAGCAAGTTACATGAATGATGTTGTAAAAAATTTTTGAATTTTGCGCTGCTCTTGTCATGTAATGGACAGCGTCGGACAACACGAATAAAATTTTTTCACAAGGTACACTTTCGGGTAAAAAATTTGACAAACCTTGTTTCTTGAAGTTATTTGGTAGCTATTAAATATGATTTGCTTAAAATGTCTTCATGAAGAAGTCCTATTAATGAATAGGTAATGTAACGTCCACATTTGTCCGTACTTTTATCTACGATTACATAAGCAAAATTGCTACCCACTAATTGTCTAATTGCAGACATTGTTTCATTATAACAAGAATTTACATAATTTTTTCGTAATAGTTGGGGGGCAAATGTAATTCCGTGGGATTTTAAATGAAGGAATAGAGCGACTAGTAGGGATGTTTAGCTTATGGGTGACACAATCACGTACTACCAGGTGTTTTGCCTGAAAATGTGTCAGAGACCCTGTGTGACGTCATAATTCCAAGATGGCGGCCAGTACAGGTACTAATTTCTTTTTTGCATTGTAACACTTTTTGGGTGGGTCCTACGACAATTTTTATTATAACCTTTTTTGTTTGAAATAAAACAGGGAATAAAAAAGGACCTAATATATTTTTTGATATCTGTTAGCGTTTCAGAGATATGACTCCCTGAATTGATACAACACTGAAAATCAAAGAAATTTGTGATAACAAACGTAGCATTTGTGAAGCAATTCAAGTATTTATTTGCAAAAACTGTCTTTATTAGTACAATTATTGTATTTACGTAAGAAGAGAAAAAATAAGGTTTTACGCTTCATCTTCTGAGTCCGAAAGCTCATCTCCATCGTTAAGATAATCATTGTTGTCGCATGCCTCTTCATCGCCACCACATTGACAAATTTCTGTGCACCTTACAGCTTGAGCTTTTACATTTGCAATTTACAGCACAGCGTCCTTTATCACAACCACAACGTACTAGCTGCATAATCGATTCTGGAGCACATGGAAGCTTACTCATCGTAGGAGAATATTGATTTTCCGACTTTTCCTACCCAAACTGTGACGGGTCTGGAAGATTTGGGTGTTGTAGATTAGCACGCCGCCACTCCATCACCTGGTAATGAGTCCTTAAGATGTGTTCTGCTAGACTTGATTTTGTTGGTGGTAGATTTTCATTTTGCACCTCTTTTTTCGTAAACGGAAACCATCGCAGTAGACCAATGTCTGAAAACTTTTTTCCGGCCGAGTACACCTGACAAATGAATCGCTCTGTACTTTCTTCATCTTCAGTTTTAAATTCTTCTAGACATCCAAGTCTTCCCAAAGCCTCAACGACTTCTTCTTCTGCAGTCTCAAACGCTTTCCAGAACGAAAGTTTTCCTTTATTCTTCAGGCACCCAGTAATATCACACCCAGAAAGAGCATCACTTTTGCAGATCCTAGAGAAGAGCACACACTTCTGAGTTCTATAAATCTTCTGTTAGTTCCAACTCCAGTGACGAACATGCTATCTGATGGGAAAAACTCTGACCACCACAGCGAAAGAAGAAAAACATCGGTGTCTGGTGAATAAATGTGGAGGGTGGAAGCATGAGGTGCGATGTGCAGGCAGTGCAAAATTATTTTCGGATCTGCATCCTCATGTGTGTTTTCAAGTTGATGAACATCATTTTCCTCCGATGATTTGGCTTCATTTCTCCAACTTACAACGGTAGAATCTCAGAGAGCGACTGAGGAACCCTCTTTAGTGAACGATGTGATGATGATCCTGATATTTTGGTTGGGTTAGGTGTGTCTGAATCCTCCTTCTCTTGATAAACCACCATTACCGTACCGTGCAGAGTTCCTTTTCCATATGGAGTATCTTCGAGAAAATCAATGTTGTCCGCTGCACAAAACACAAATCTCCCCTTTACTAACTCTAAGGGAACATAAGCTCCTCCACTGTTATCTATGCGTTTTACCACCTCCGTCGCAATCTGTGTCTCAAAACGAAGGACTTTAGCATAATCTATAGATGCTCCAATCTTGTGAAGAAACTGAATTATGAATTTATTACGAGTTGCTGTGTGCATTGTTAGTCCAACTGCCACTTGCAACGGCAATTCTCGATTATGTCGAGTGGTAGAAGCACTTGTGTTGAAAGCTTGACGTGGCGAAAGCATCTCATACATAAAGAGCTGTGACAGTTTTTGAATCTTTTTCGGCATATTAATGTCACGCTTTTCTGAAGAACTCTTCATATTTATCTGTCCTTGACAGCACCACTTGTAAAAAATACTGACTTCTTGTGGAACAATTTCTTCCACGTTTGCGTCTTCAAAACTGGCGGTGAATTTCCACTTTTTGTGAGTTAGAACAGCTACCCGTAAAATCTTTGCAGCTTCAAGAATGGTTTTCATATTGTACTCGACGTCCTCAAATCGTTCCTCTGCTTTAGATAATGCAACATCGGCTGTTACTTTAAGTGAGACCCTTTGTGGTTCATTGAGTCTTTTAGGATTACTGAAAACAATGCCAATACATTCAAGCTGTTCCTCTAGAAAAAGTTTGATTTGTTTTCTAGATTTTATCTGCTTTTCGTCTAAACCATTCTCAGCTGCAATTTTCCTATAAACGTTCTCAATTTCCCCCATTGTGGTGAAAGTACCTTCTTGCAGAAAATCACTGATCGAGGACAAAAATTCGGCATTTGTTCCTTGACAAGAAGGTGACTCAGATTGAATCACTCCACTTGGTGTTGGTCTTGTGATATGCAATGTCTCTTGCGTGGGGGTCTCCAGGATCTGTACAGTCACTAAGACGAACCTTCAGTACATCTTCACCTAACTGTTCTACTGCACTCTTCAAACGGATGCCTGCTGAATCAGTTGCAACTGTTTACAATTTATTTCTTGTAGTTCCCTCTTGATTGCAAAAGAAGCAGTTTTTTTTGACATACATCGGTATTTTTGATCGTGTTGTATAGCTTCGTGGTTGTTCTTCGCAACCGGAGGTAGAAAGCTGTGGTTCACATAAGCGTTTTTCATACAGCCGTTTACTTCGATCCATATTAGCCTTATGCGTACATTTTTTATAGCAATCTGAATGCCATGATGCGTTTTCATTCTTAAGATCTTCAGGTGTTACGTTACCTAACCGGTTTGAAATGTTCAGATATTCACTGTCGTTCCACTCGGCTCTCTTTTTAACACACTCTAATACCTTTTCGTAACATTTTGAAGTAACCAATGTACATTTCCTTCTATGTTCTTGACACAAAATGCACAACAAAAAGTCCATAGATTTCATTTTTTTTTCGTGCTGATGGAGGAAGATCCATTTTGAAAATGCCTTCGATATCTAAAGGTGTTGCCATTTGTAGTTAATTATTTCAGTGGTTTAATTTGAGAACCTAAATCAGAAACAGAAAAATTAATTAGGAACCATTACGTAACATCTTCTTTTCGACAATCACATTTCGATACACAAATAAGTCTAGACAAAAAATTTACAGCGTTATATCTCTGAAATGATAATAGATATCGAAAAAAGTATTAAGACCTTTTTTATTCATTGTCTTATTTAAAACAAAAAAGGTTATAATAAAAATTGTCGTAGGACCCACCCAAAAAGTGTTACAATGCAAAAAAGAGATTAATGCCTGTACTGGCGGCCATCTTGAAATTATGACGTCACACAGGGTCTCTGACACATTTTCAGGCAAAACACCTGGTAGTACGTGATTGTGTCACCCATAAGCTAATTATCCCCGCTAGTCGCACCATTCCTTCATTTAAAATCCCACGGAGTAAGATATACCAACAGATGCCCCTGCACTATAAGGTGCTATCGTCGGGTACATTCTGTTTACAAAATTTTTGTAAAAACGATTTTAAATTAACATTATTTAATTTCGATAACGGTATATTAGACGAAATGAATGCCTTACATAACTCCGTATTATATTCTTCTTGCTCCGATTTTTTGGAACTCGCCCCTGAACATTGAGTCATGGTTTGCTGAGTACAATTGCTTCGCTTCCATTTTTCACATTTTGCAATATGCGAAGGAGTTTTAGTGTGCTGATCTACCAAGGATTTTCTCTCACAATGAGAAGACACCTACAACACCAAAAATAATTAAATATTAATATAAGAATTGTTGATACTCGTTAAAAACAAAAACAAACACTACCTTCCTTGTCATGATATTGTTTTAGTTACGTACATAATAATATGAAAAATAATTTTAATTTATATAAGAAAAATTATTTAACTTACCAGTTTGCTGCAAACTTGACAAAATATTTTGTCACCATCCATTACTAGTTCTGGATATGGTTTAATCCATGAAGCAATCTTGTTCGATTTACTCATTGTAAATATACAATATGTATAATATTCGCAGGAGATCAACACCATCGGAGTATCGGACACGTTGTAACGACGAGAGAAGATTCTATTATAGGGTTGCTCAATCAGAGAAAATACTTTGCAAACTTCAAACAATGGTGGAATAAACAATGTAAAAATGCTGTCTAAGATAGAAAATTTATAATCAACACTACAAGACAACTTCAGCGTAATAAATCTATTAAATTAAACAAATCTGAAGTAATAGTCAAAAGAGTGACCAAACAAGGGAAGCGAGAGAGCTGGAGGCACTATTGTTAGTATGTAAACAAGAACGTTCCTATTACACAAGTTTTGGCTAACCTTCGTAAATTCAAAAATCGAAAGCAACGCATTCGCATTTCATCAAATTCGGGCAAATGAACTGTGGAACTCAATTAGCACCGCCTTGGGCAGATCCTTGTTAATGTTTATTTCAACAACTCTCAAATTGTCGAAGACAGTGAAGTGACCGAAACCCAACCATCTATCCAAAAGTACATGAGCAATTAATCGACTTTAGTAAAAGTTCATTGGCTTTTCTCAGGGTGCAATTTTAAATCCACTGTTATACATAATCCACATATTAGATTTAGAAAACTGTTTAGAGAATGATGTTAGCGTACTTCAATTTGCAGAAGATATTTGCTTGTACACAGAAGAGCACCATCTAGAAAGAAGTTACTCCGTATTAGAAAATACCCAGAAGAAAATTTACAACTAGATCGTTAAAAATGGATTATCAATATCAGAACGTAGTAGTAGTTTGAGTTTCGGAGAATAAGGACGTGTTCGGCCATGCTCCGATATAGTGCAACACCAGCGCAAAGCGAGCGTTGGTGGGTCATTGTCTGGCCTACTACGGGGAAGCAGACGCAGAGAGAACCTACACACCCGGTATTAGGTGTCAAAGATCATGATATCAACGACCTCCGAAGCCACTGATGCAATGGCAGACAAACAAAAAAAAAATTAAAATTAAAATAGAAACCCCAAACAAAAAAACCTTAAATAATACTTGGCAAGAAGAGAAAAATGCAAGAACTATCAGAAACGCGAGCAGCAATAAAAAACGAAATGAACAGAAATTGGTCCAAAGTACACAGTTGGAACAAAACCCCAACAAGAACAAAAATATTACACTAATGAAGAAGAACTCATCAGGGAAACGGAATGGGTGACTAAGGAAAAGAAAAAGAAGAAAAATGGAAAAATATCTACATCACCGGCAACGTCACCACAAAAACAGCAAGAAGCTAAACAGCCACAAAAAGAAAACTCACTAAAAATGCTAAAATCGCCGCCAATTGTTTTGAGACAAATTAAAAACTATGATGCATTACAACGCAAATTAAAGTCAGAAAAGTTTACATTTCAAGCAGTTATGATGAATAACGAGCAAGTAAAAATAAACATAGAGTCTGCAGAAGAATATATACGACTTCTTCTTCTTAGGGTGCTTTGTCTCTTACGAGACGTAGCGATCTTCTCTCCTATGTCTGTGTTGCGCGTTTAGAGTGCCACAGACATAGAGGACCTACAGCTTAACGTGGGCTCCGAACCACGGGAAGTGTAAACACTTCTACTCCAGAGAAGATTTACTAGGCAGAATACCTCGCTGGTTTGCCATTGCCTTG